>ML841049.1:23996-49940 GCA_009831015.1 Picea engelmannii
AGTTGTTTTTTCTCTGTCATCTGGGTGGACCATGATCTGATTATACCCTGAAAAACCTTCTAACATGGACATCTTCTGGGACCCCACCACCTTTTGCAGGATACAGTCCATTTTAGGAAGAGGGTAGTGATCCTTGAGGGACAATTTGTTTAAATTTTGAAAGCTACACACAGTCTTATCTCACCGTTCTTCTTTCTTACAGGCACCAAGTTACCTACCCATTTTGAGAAACGTAAAGAAATGATAATATTAGCGTCGAAAATTTTATTTACCTCCTTTTCGATCAGTGGCAGTAGTAGGGGATCTATCCATCTCAACTTCTGTTTGAAAGGTTTTTGATCTTCTTTGAGAGGGATAACATGATGGATCACTTTAGTGTCATACACCTTCAAATCATCATAGCTCCACACAAAAACATCGAGAAAATCCTTCATGATATTGACATAGTCTTTCTTGACCTCTCGACTGAGAATTTTTTATAATTTGATCATTTTCGGGTTCTCCTCAGTCTCGATGTTGAAGTCTTCCATGTCCTCTTTGTTTGCAGTGATCTTGGGATTTTTAGCCACATCATTTTTGTCAAACATCTTTTCCAGCAACACTAACCCTTTCAGAATGATGTTATTTTTTAGTTGTATTATGTCCCTTCCCGCGATATGGTTTTGGAAAGGGGCGTCATTATTGTGCCCATCTGGGCTCCCATCTTCGTTGCAGCAACATTCATCATCAATGTTTATGTTAGCGAACTCATCGCTCATCTAAAGAAATCTTTCTACCTGCTTGTCTTCCTCAAACACTTGCCAGCATTTGATATTATCAGGCACTGTCGGCCTGTGTTTGAATTCAATCTCGTATTATTTTTGGGGGAATATGGGAATTTTAAAAATCGAGGTCGAGGTGGCCAATGCATTGGTGATCTAATTTTTCTCTCTTGAGATAGCAGATAGGTCATATTCTGAAAATTCCTCGAGGAGGCCCAGCGCCAAGTTTTTGTATGCTCTCAGCCTAGGGTGCTTTTTCTAATATATGACTTTAACCTGGTTTATGACCAGTTCGGAGTCTACGTGCACTGTTATCCTCTTTGTGTCAAATTATTTCAACACATTTAGGCTCAGAATCAGTGCCTCATACTCATCCATGTTGTTCATGCATTCGAACATGGTGTTGTATGAGCACAACTTTGTGCCCACTTCAGGGGGGCTTACCCATACGTCGGCACCTGCTCCTTCCTTGCTAACAACACCATCTAAACTCATGTTCCACATCTCAATTTTTGAGCGGTCTTTTGTGTTGGCGCACTCTGTCACTTCCCATGCAGTTTCCTCATCAGTCGTCGTGGTGGTTGTCACCTTTTCTTCTTCAAAACTCAGGTCATTGTAGAATACAGAAGAACCAACCTTTGTGTCGATGGAGTATATAGGGTGGTTTTTTAGCTGTGTTTTGTTTCTTACCATGTATTTCAGCAGCACTTCTCTGTACAATCGTTTGTCCTGACCAAAGATAGGAATGGTGGCGTATGACATGTCCATTTGCAAGGTCCCCTTTAACCTCACAGCCCATGATCCGGACAGCAGCACACCAAACTTAGGGGGTATGTCTGCCACAACCATGTCCATAACCATGTTCTTTGAAGGAATTTGGGCCAATAACATGACCATGTCCTTGATGAGACCCAAGCACTTGACTTTCCTCGAATCAAAAGAGAAAAGGTCCTTGTAGGGCCTGGTGATATCCAAACCCAATTCATCCATGATCGCCTTTGGCATGAGGTTGTGTGACGTGCCAGAATCTAGAATGGCATTATGTAGGGTCATGTCATGAACCTTTAGACTGACGTAGAATGAGGGTACGTCCTTAGTATCACTTGTCTCCTCAACGCGCAGACCAAACAGAATAGCAGGGTGATCATCTTGGATATTAAAAGTATAAGGGGTCCCTCCCATTTTCAACATTTTAATAATTTGTTCTCGATAATCACCCTTTCTGATAATTTTGTTGAACGGGACAGAGATTTTGATTTTAGCCATTTCATGCTCAAAGTTAAAAGGGGGGCAGACTTTCTCTACCTCTTTTCCACCCGCTTCTCGGCTTGCTTCCAGAGTTTTCTTCGGGGCCTCTTCCTTTGAATTTGCCTTCTCTGTTTCATCCTTGGTCATGTTGTCTAACCTCGATCATCTTGTGGAAAGGGTGTCCGCTAGAGGTTTCCGCACGGGATTCGTCTACTGAGGCTCGGTAGATGCTTCCTTACTCCTGAGGTTATATCTTTTCTAAAACTGCATGATGGCGTTCTAATAACATTTTCTGAACTCTTTTGTCTCCCAAGATAGCGCATCATCAATTTACCCAATCCATGCATCATCTCTCTCCAGCATAAAATCATCATTTCTTCTCATGTACCAATCATGTTTTCTCTTTTTTTAAAACACGCATGGGTTCTTGTCTTCGCAACAATGCATTTGTTCTTCGAACATCTGGTCGAAGTCTTCATCCGCGTAGTTGTTTTGGAATGGAGGCCTTGTCTGTTGGTCACCTTGATCTCTCTTCTCCCTCTATTCCCTTTATCTGATCTAAGGAACTTGACCCCTCTTGAAGTTCTGATTCCTGGGATGGGGGTCCTGTTGTTCCCGAGCAATGACTTTGTTTCCCACAGACATTTTCTCCATTAGATTCTCCATGGTTCTCATCATTAAGTCAAATTTTTCATCTGTGGATCTCGACGTCGATGGATGCGCATATCCTTGGGGCTTCTTATCACCTCTGTTGAATCTCTGCCTGATCTTCCTGGACGCTATCATATTTACCTCGACTTCAATCGCATTTCTCATTATCACGTCTAGTTTTGTTGATCTTCTTTCTCTCAACAGTAGTGTGAAATCATTGTCGAAGGAGTTGGTGTACCACAACTGCGCAACCCTGGGAGGTGGTTGAACTTCTGCAGGAATTGAGTTATAAACCTTCATGAAGTGGGTTGAGAATTATTGCACTGTCTCCTTCGGTGTCTTGTTCATATTATTGTATTGCATTAACAAATGCAAGGGGTTCTTCTTGTCTCCCCATCTATTAATGAAAGATGTTTTGAATGCGGTGAAGTCTTGATTACTTGTTGGTCATAGGGATTTGAAACACTTCCTCACCTCCCCCACAAAAATCTTCAAGAACAACCTCATTTCCGCATCTTCATAGTCTTCCTCTTCTAGTTTGACGAAATCGTTGAACCAATCCAGATGCTTCTGGGTTGAAACACTCCCTTCAATATCGTAGAGCTTAATCCTCTAACTGTAATTTTGGGGAAAATCATGCAGTTGGGCAGGCATAACGAGGGGGGAGAATGTGGTGGCCATGGCTCTAGGATGGATTTTGATTTGAGGGATATCATTTGATATCGGGGCTTGGAATCTCTTCTAGTTGAAAACTATCTCATCCAAGTTGATTTCTGACTTAGACCTGAATAGGGTTTGCTCAAATAATTCGTCAAAGTCAAGGTCATCAATTCTTTGTGTGCCATGTTTGGGTAAGGATAGGCTTATGTCTAGGTAATAGAATAGGTCTAGCGCTTTCTCTCTATTCCTACCTAGAATTTTCTTGGGGTCATACACAGGTTCTATAGGGTTTGGGTCAGGATTTTCTCTAGTATAGATCGTCTTCAAAGCCAGGGTTCCTGAACTGTGCTACTTGATGCTACTGGTCTTTTTAACTAGATTCATTAGGGTAAAGGTTTCAGCTGGTACAAATGTTTATCCCTCTGATACCCTCAGGGGTCAAGCTACAACATTATTCATTTTCCCAGGGAGAATCTATTCAATTTCATCCCTGACAACAACGCTAGAATGTTAGCACTCTGTAAATATGTTCAGTTGATAAACAGACGATAGAGGTAACATTTTCAACCAACTTTGAGACCCAAAAATATCCTTTCATATCTCGAGAGGGCTCTCGAGAGAGACACAGTCTCAGCATGGGATATGGCTTTAAAGATGTGGCTAGATTTAACACTATCAGAGAATAAGTTTTGGTTTCATTGGCATAATATAGTAGGACCTTGGGCTATGGAGTCGATTCAAGGAAATGATAGAAACAAATGACTCAGTGAATGAGCTTGAGAGGATAAAGGCTAAGTGAGAAACAATCTTCAGTTTAAAATCATAGTGTGTGGCGGACAGAAAACACAAGAAGCAACTTGGAGCACCGCTGAGGATGAATTCAGAGTTAACTTTTAGAGGAAATATGTTTTTTCTAAATGACGCGAACAAGGGCACTGCATAGCAAATCCACACGTTCAAAAATTCATTCTGAGTTAGACAAAAAAAGATATGAATAAAGAAAACAGGAAGTACATACACAAGGAAGGGAAAACAATACATCCAACTGCTACAATTAGAATATTTTCATCAAAGCTACATGACTTTTTCATTAAGCTTCAGTCGAACTCAAATTACATTCAATAGACATTGTCTATACTAAATTTTTCCAACCAACCTGGCTTACATCGAAAATATGAAATATATAGGTGAGGGCATCGCTTGGGCTACCTTGCTCTTCTAACTTCTAACTCTAAAATCTAGGAAATTGATTGTTCTGCGTTAAAAGACTCTTTGCATGTCGTTTTTCCAAAAATAGAAAAAAAATACATCTGGCTATATTCTGATTGTTTGTAATCTGCCACGGGGATCCGGTTATTGGTTAGGCTTTGTCATGAGAGAGTGATGTGTCAATGCTTCCCTTCGATCAAATGTCTGAATGGACAAGTGTTTGTCAGAGCCCCACTTTCTGTTTTAACAACTTTGATTCCTATCACGCACTCATTTGCTAGAAAAAATGTGTGTGGAAAGTGACTGTTGAATGTCATGGTCATTATCAGAAATGAAAAAATTGTCTTAGGGAAATGTTCTACTTCAAAACTATCAATATTTTCTTTCTATTTGCAGGTACGGAATGAACTTCATCTAATCTTGTTTTTTCTGCTCGCTGGCGAGAATTGCGCGGGCTATCTCCTCCGTCTTTTCACATTCTATGGTGTTTTGCATACCTTTCTTCCAATAGCCACTATGCTTTGTACAACTGTATGATTGTATATTGCACCTCTCTGAGTTGTATTTTGAGCCACATCACGTTCCCTTTGAGAACTTGTGTTGTTAACGCTTTCATGGTCTTTGTCACTAGTTGTTGTCTCAACTCCAAATTTTCCTGGTACAGTTCAGCGATGGCTAGCTTCACCTGCTTCAGTTGCTGAGATGTTTCCTAATCATTTGTACCTGTGGCATCCATCCTCCTCATTATTCTCCCACTTTCTTGGCTTGCACCTTCCAAATGTTCCAGGCGAACAATGTGCATAAGTAAATTTCCAGAAAATGACCGTGCGCACGGTTCGCCTGGGATTCAAGTTTCTCCAGCTTCCTTATTCCTCCTTGGCCTACCCCTTCTCTAAGGTATCTGTTGTTGGGGATACAGGGCCTCTATTTTCCTTCCTTCCTGCGCAATTCCTTCCACTCCAAGTTCTGCGCAGTGTGATGTCTTCATTCCCACGAGTAAAGGGAAAGTCCCCCTTTTATCCTTGGGGATGCTTGTTGTGAGTGAGAATGAATCCCATTCACTTTGGGGTTTGGGTCTGGCGATTATGACACTCCGCGCACCCTTATTTATTATTTGAGAGGTTGCCATGGCATGACCAGTATTTATCTTGCGCACAGTGGATGCAACGAATACCCAAGATGGAGAATTCGATCGACCTGGGCCTACGAGAAAACTTACAGATAGATCCTGAATCTGATTTCATGAATAAAATGGGTGTAGAACCTCTGGGATTTATAACAAATCAGGCAGAAGGAGAAATCGTGCCAAGGAACAATGAATTCATGGTGACTGGATGTTTTGAATCGAATTGCATATTTTCCATGGCACATCCCTGCATGTAAGGTACATGTGATAAGGGTTGCAAGGCATACATGTTATCAACACCGTATTTTTTCATTCCCTCGGCCTTCATAATGAGCTGATAACATTTTATGTGCTTGCCGATGTGACTTCCATTAACTACCTGACTTGACCTAGGGCACATAAAGACTACCTTTTAATAGGATCCGATTTTCTGGGAACAACATACCCATACCATTTACGCATGTTTCGACTCTGACATCCCTTCCCGCTTCCAAGGGCGAACTGCCACTTGTTGAATTTGACCCATTCATTGTTACGTACCTGACTTCACATGTTTGGACACATGGGCCATAACCCAACCAAAAACTGACTCTAACTTAAATAAAAATGGCAACACTAATAGATCCCACAAAAAGAACCCCCAGGAGTGGAAGATCATTGGAACACGTGAGTATTTTGAGTTTGGAAATGACCAACTAGGTTTTGAAATAGATGCAGCCCCGATTATTCCTGTGAGGAGTAAATTTTTTATTTGGTTGAGGTAGTAGTGAGCACCTTTTGACTACAGATAATGTTGAAAGCATGGATATCAAGGAGTTGGGACATGTGATATGTAGTCATCTGGATCCATTTGAAGGAAGTCACAGTAAATCATGTATATGTTTATCTTCCTATACAGTTGGTGGTTGTTGCGTTTGATTTACCTATGCAGACCCATATACATGGTTGATGCACAATAAGGATACTTCTACAGAAGTAGAGATCCAATATGTTGCTACACACTCGCTAGGGACGAGCAAGGAATTGGGTGTGGGGGAGATATTGGGAGGCTTCTGTTGAGATCAATTCCTGCTTCTGAAATTTCCCTCCCTTTTCTATTTTCCCAAAAAAAAATTCCATTTCTTTTCCCTCTTCTATACCTACCCCCATTCCCCTTTTCTTTTCTCCCTTCTCTTTTCCCTTTCTATTTACCATACTTAGTCGTATTTCAATAAATCGATGGGTTCATAGATTCATGGGTATTCACCTCCATCCATGTTCCTATATCATGAGTCTGACCGACCACCTTGTCATAATATACTTAACCATTTTTTATACTACGGGTTCACGGGTTCAAGATTTCATCTTCCGAGTTCTGAAATCTCCATTTTTCACCAAAAGACCTGTGACCTATATTATGATGGTTGGACTTGTCGTGGTACCGAGACTCTAATTATTTCATTTTTCCTTTATCCAAGTCTGACAAACCACTCTGCAATACTTTTCTTATTTTTTATCGTTCGCAACCACGGGTTCGTGGGTTCGCGGGTTCACAAAAAGCCCCAAATTCAAAATTGCTCTTGTTCGTCCCCGCCATCCTCGTACTTTTCCCAATGTGAATTTAGTATAGTTTACTACTAATAACTGATTATGAAAGCTCCATAAATATCGTCATTAATAAGCAAAGGGCTCAAGAAGATTTTTCCATTAATTTGCATTAAAGCACGATTTTCCAAATGTTATATTATTATTATCTCTCTGAAAGGATTTCATTACAAGCTATTATCTAGTTGAAAGAAATCTCTCGTCAAACTATGGTAGCAGCAGATAGACAAAAATTATGTGGTGATGATTTAAATATCTTTGGTCCTGAAGACCATAACTTTCAGTGGTCCATAGCATACTCATATTAATCATCTCCTTCTACATAGAAATATATAATTTGGACATCCGAGATTGCTCGGGCAGGGTGTGTCCCTGAGGTATTCAACTACAAAGAACTGATTGCATGGTGCATTGAGAAATATTTACTGAGTCAGTGAATCATACAAATTCAATATCATTCCCCCATCTCTCTTTCACGGTGAGTGTTTCAAAATATGTTGAAGTTCCCTGAGCCAACACTTACCTTCAAAGGAGAGGATTGCAGAGATTTTCTGAAAAGACATAAGCAATTGGCTAGTGGACTACTCTATGAAGAATCAAGATATTGAAGAAGAATTACATGGTATCTCCCTTGATTTGAGAGACTTGGAGGGCGAGTTGTTCAACATCAAAATCTAGCATGAGATAAATGTGGCACCAATAAAAAATTATATTGAAGAATGGTTCAAGAAATAAATCGACAAATTGACAAATGAGGGGCAAGAAACAGTTGATACGGTTGTTGTAACCGTTAATGAAGAGAATAAAAGGACAATGGAAAGCAAGTGAAGAGACAAGAGACCATCATAGTAAGTTTATGTTGATCACATATTTCATTCTTTATTAGTTCCTTCATCCAATTACTCTACTTCTTTCACTAGAAAGGTTTAACCAAAGTTTGATAAGTTCGTGTTTCCTTCTTTCCAGGTCTTTTTGTTTTACTTTCGCCTACCATCCTCCTTCTACGATGTTATTTCTTATGTATATTTTCTTTATGTTTTGCAGGAGACCCAATCTTAGTCCTTAGGAAAAACGCATTTTAAATTTCAAAGAATATGTAACAGACTATATATTTTTTAGAAATTTCAAGAGAGTTATTTGGGATGAGTCTTGACTGTGCTTTGTAACTCTGAGTTTTGAGTATAAAGTATTTGAGGTTGATCTATAATTATCTTTATTTGATCTTCCCATGTTCACTCTGTTAAAGTTCTCTTATGCATGTGGATCATCTTCTTTTTATTTTTATGTGATCATAAATCTTTAGTGTAACTATGATGGATGTGAGGAAATTTTTTCTATTTTTGTTAAATGTATGAAGTGTGTGGTTCCTAGTCATTTCTTAGGAACTTTCTTTAAAAACAAAACAAAACATTTTCTTTCTTGTTATTTTTATATTTCTTTGATTATCACGAAGGACTTCTTCAAAGTCCCATATTCTGAATATCTAGAGTCCCAAGAAAATATGAAAGTAAAGAGGAGTACCACCTCTATAAAAATGCAGGGGAATTTATATCCTCGTGGGGTTGTCGTTTCAGTCCAAACGGATTCAAGAATAAACATTTTAGGTGACCACACTGGGGAATGAACTAAAATCTGAAATCTAGTCTAGCATTTTTAAAAATATATGACTTTGCCCCAGCCTAATCATCCCCACCGGGAAATTGGATTGAATAATCAATGAATCATATTACACCATCTTTATAATCTGGAAATAACCACAACTCAGACCCGAGAATAATTATAAAGTTCCTGGAATATATTAGTCCAAGAATAAGAAAGAGAAATCCTTCAAAGATAGAGGAGAGACGAGTGACAATACCGAAGAAACAAAAGGCCAGCTAGAGAAGAACAAGGACAAGGTCGAGATTGAAGTTGGACAAATACAAGGGACCCATTACCAGAAGTAAAATTAATAAAATATGTATTATAACAAGTGGAAGTCACGTTCCTGAAACATCCGTGGATATGGAATAAAGAAATGAACAATCACATGAAGAACCACATGAAGAGAGACAAGGTGGTGGCAGAGGCGCAGCAAGAAATCAAGAAAACCCAAGGTTTGAAAATCGACGAAGAATAAGAGATTCCCCTCTAAATATTATAGGTGAGAAACATGGCCTACATATTCTCCCTAAGGGTACCTTGAAAGAATTTTCTGGAGACAGAGCAATCGATGCAAAGAGGCACCTTCACTTATTTCTTGATGTTTGTAATTTTCATCATGTTGAGTATGATGATGTCATGGTAAGTTTATTCTTTCAAAACTTATAAGAAAGAGCGTATGAATGGTATATGAAATTTCCCAATAGATCAATTCACTCCTTTAACAACCTCGAATCCATGTTCCTGACTATGTTCACCCCTCCAATTTCTTATCATACCCTTCTCACTGATTTCACCCAGATTGGTTTGAGGAAGAATGAAAGAATACAAGATTTTAATATCGGGTTCAATAAAACCTTGAGTAAGATTTCAGAAGATAAAATACCTAATGACCCAGTCATACTCGGTTGTTATAAGAATTGGATGCCCCCAAATGTGAAATATTCTATCAGAACATCCCAAATGGATATCTTGGAGGAAGCAATGACTAAGGCCACTGAGATGGGAGAAATTATAATTGAAATGGGTGTCAACCCTAACATTATACTGGGAAAAGTACAAAGGTAGTTGGGAGGATTAAGTATTTATAATCAAGGGGCCTCTATTTCAAGAAAGAACGAATAATTCAAGCCACGACTGACCCAAATTCAAACAAATGGAGGAGGATTTTTCAAGGGAACCATACCAGATGTGAAGGTAGACCCTGTTGCGGCACAAGAAACCAAGAAAAGAATTGAAATTGCACAAATGAATAGAATTGTCAAGCAAATGCAGAACGAGATAACCAGACTAAGAAGGGGGGTTAATTTTGTGGAAAATCCAAGAATGTCGGTCTGAGAGCAAAGAAGAAACCCTCCCCAAGAAAATAGAGTGATTTTTGAAAACATGGATAATCTGCGAAGACCAAAGGTTCCCATACATCCAACTCCCAATGTAGTTGTTCTAGATTATATATATGATGAGAAAATGGTTGAGGAAGAGAACTATTATTCACCTAATGAAATTTATGAAACTGTATAGATGGATGGATGCAAGATGTCCAGGTATATATTTGAAGAAGGAGACAACGACCCCAACTTACAAGAGAACATCTCCCAGACAAGAGGATTTGTAAATAGATATAATAATAAAAATGATTCTGAGAAGGAAAACAAAAAAGATAAAGTAAAAAAAATGGGAAAAAGACAAGTGAGAAAATGACAGATAGCGTTGGAAGTAAGAAGCATCACTTGATGGAAAAATCCACTCAGATGACATACAATGTTGTAGAGGACTTAAGTAAACTATGGATAACTCTTCCTTTTACTGAAGTGGTGAAGATTCCCCAATAAAGGGAAAACATTTTGAGATTATTGGATGATTCGTCTGAAAAAGTAGAAGTTTTTATTACAATTCCAAAACAGAGCCAGAACACATCCACTGTCAAGTTGAGAGGTAAAATTCTTCCCTTTCATATTTCAATTGAAAATCATGATGTTTCACTTCATAATTGTTTAGTTGATATTGGCGCAACAAATAATATTATGCCACTAGCGGTCATGGAGGAATTGGGCATGAATTGTACCAAATATTATGAAACTGGTGAAAGTATATATGCAATTGATTCTAGAAAAGTGTCAGCTTATGGAGAGATCAAGGACTTTTATGCTTGGATCACAATGGCTCCCCATATTATTACAGTTTTCAATATTATTGTGGTAGACCTTCATCCCACATATGAATTTGTTTTGGGAAGAGATTGGTCATCCATGATCGAGAGATACATAATAAACAATGGAAGTTGCATGGTGCCACGTGAACCCAAGAAATACTTCTCTTTCAAAAATAAGTACAATGAATTAATGGAAGATTATATAGATGTTGGAATTGGAAATTATGTCATCCTATACATGGAACACAGTGAAATCCTAGAGCAAATTCAAGATACGGAGAATCAAGAGCATATGTTTGAAGGTTATTGGAGGATGTCATTCGACGAAGCTTGTTCAAGATCCGGAAGTGGAGTTGGAATTATCCTTGTAAGTCTAGAGAAGATTATCCATCCACATGATATCAGACTTGAATTTCCATGCACTAATAATGAGGCAGAATATGATTCTTGCACAAGAAATGAGGATAGAAATTTTAATTGTAACTGGCGACTCTGAGTTGGTGATTAATCAAGTCACCCAGAGGTATAAAATCAAGAAAGAAAAACTCAAGTTATATTTCAAAAGAGTTAACAAATTGATGGAATCTTTCATTTCTTTCAATATATCTTTCATTCCAAGGAACAAGAATCAAAAGGAAGACGCATTGGCTCTGGCGGCCTCATTATCAAACCCGAATGATATTCAAAAAAAAACATCTTTTCAAGTAGAAAGAGTATTTTGACCTTTTGTACCTGATAACCTAGAATATTTTCAAGTGTTTGAGAATGATGAACAGTTGGAAGAATTTATGTTGAATGATAATGATGATGAATACAATCACATATCTAATGTCCCGAAATATTGTATTCAATCCGAGTCTCTTTTTATGAAATATGATCATGCTAAGAATATCCTGGAAGAAATATCACTCTAAAAGGTTCAAGAAACAAGAAAGATCGATATTTGAACTGACGGTTCCCCAAAATATGTCAACTTTGGAGTTGATTGCACCGTTGAGGATGTTGATCAATGTGTTGAATTGAATACCTTGATGTGTTCACATGGACCTATAATGATTTGAAATCTTATGATAAAACAATATTTCAACATATTATTCCTTTGAGAGAAGAAGCAAAGTCGGTCAAGAAAAAAAAGAGGATGATGAACCCCAAATTGAAACCTCTGGAAAAGGTTGAACTGGAGAAATTAAAGAAGGTCATAATAATATATCCCATTATACATTCTGATTGGCTTTCGAACCCTGTGACAGTAAGAAATAAGACTGGGAAAATTCGGATGTGTGTGGATTTTAGGGATCTTAACAAAGCAAGTATAATGGATAATTATCCTTTACCTAACATGGAGTTTCTGCTCCATCAAGTCACGAGATTAACTTGTATTTCCATGTTGGATGGTTTCTCTGGTTATAATCAAGTCTTGGTTGTTGAGGAAGACAAAGCAAAGACAACATTCATAACACCTTGGGAGACATATGCATATGCTAGGATGCCCTTTGGTTTGAAGAATGCAGGAGCCACATTTCAGAGGGCCATGGATCATGCATTTAGTGGGTTGATAGGAAAAATCATGACATACTATCAAGATGACTTGACAGTACATTCAAAAACAAGGGTGACCATATTCATCACTTGAGGAATTTTTTTGACAGATGCAGATTATAGGGTGTTTCCCTAAACCCCAAAAAATGTTTATTCGTTGTAACTCAAGGCAATATATTGGGTCATATTTTTTGCAAGGAAGGGATTTATATAGATCCAAAAATATTTAAAGCAATATATGAACTCAACCCCCCCCATCTACGAAAGGAGTTCAATCATTTTTCGGAAAGATCAATTTTGTGTGGAGATTTGTTCCTAACTATGAAAGTATTGTGAAGCCAATCAATTTATTATTGAAAAGGGACTAAAGGTTTGAATCGACAGTGGATACACAAGAAGATTTCAATAATATTAGTGATCACCATAACTCTAGTCCTCATCAGCCCATATTTTCAAAGGGATTTCATCATCTATTCATTCACTATAGAAACAATTGTTGCATATGTTCTTACTCAGAGAAATACCAAGGGTGAAGAACTCCCAATCAATTTCATGAGAAAAACCCTTCATGATTATGAATTGAGGTATTCAGAATTGGAAAAGAAAGCCCTAGCTCTTGTGAAAGTGGTGGTGCACTTTCGGACATACATACTAAATTATCACATCATTTCTTATGTTCCATCTTCACCAGTGAAGATGATTTTGAACCAATAATTGATAGAAGGAAAATGGGCTAATTGGCTGGAAACAATCCAAGAATATGATATTTAGATTAAACCTTTAAAGGTTGTCAAAGGATAAGGTTTATGTAAAATCATCGCAAATGGTGACTCTATGGATGGAATGATTTCAATTTCAGTAGGAGAAACATTGGATGATTCATAATGATATGGAGACATTGTATTCTACTTAAGGTTCGGGTAGTTTCCAGTCACCATGAACCCCAAAGAGTGAAGGAAATTGAAGATGAATTCAAATCAGTATGTGTTGATCGATGATATACTGCTCAAAAGGAACTATGATGGTATATTACTGAGATGTGTTGATGAAAAAAAATCCCAATAACTAATGAGGGAATTCCATGAAGGAATATGTGGAGAACATTTTGCACCTATGACCACCACCCGTAAGATAATAAGATCTAGTTTTATTAGACATCAATTTTTAGATACTCATATGCCACAATAAGGAAGTGTATATATTGCCAACAATTTTCAGGGAAAATGAAGAGATTTATGATGTCATTGCAACCTATAATTGTAGAACAACCATTCTCCCAATGGGACTTGATGTCGTTGGGCCAATAAATCCAAAGTCAAGTACATTATCACCTCCATAGACTATTGTTGGTTATTACTTACTAGATCTACTCTATCAACTGAGTTATTGACCCAGGGTTCATGTCTTTCAGGTTTCCAACAAAAGCCTCTAAAACTATCGGCCCTCCTAGTAAACCAGAAGGCAACGCAGCACGCAGAAGGCATCGCAAAGTCTCACCCGAGATAGATTTAATGGGTGGCTGTAAGACTCATGTGTTTACAGCTTAGGATTGAGCGTAAGATATGGGATCTGTATTCTAGACCATTTAATATAAATTGTGATTGAAACCTATTGTTATTCACAACTTATTCCATCAATATCGCAACAGTAATTAATCAAGCAATGTAACAACTCATTCATTCACTAAGCGTAACAATAAACTACTAAAAGGATGGTAAAGATATGCATCCATTCATCCCATTATACAGATGTTACAGTGGTTCACCCCCTCTCGTGGGCTACGTCCACAAATATTTGGCTCTTAGCTCTCTTATTATGGTAGTTATGCATATCCAGCAACGCTCGCTTACAATTCTCCTATGATGGGTAAGATCTATATGAGGCGAACTAGATCGCACCAAGCTCCTCAGCCTGTGATCTAATCCTTAGATATTCCTTCTCTCCTCCCGTGTAGATCAATATCTTACAAAAATGATTCATAATCATATTACATATCATATTTATTCGTACATATATAAGATGGAACAATACAAAACTGAACTAACAAGAAGGAACCCCCTATGATACCTACATATCTGTATTTATATGTTTCAGGATCTTCATCCATTTACAATATATTACCAAAACCATAACCCTACTGAAATTAGGTCTTCCTCCCATGTGTGTGTGTTGTTCTTCTTTCCAGCTGTCGCTTTCCTTGTGCACGCCTTCTTGCATGCATGCATGTTGTGTTTTCCTCCAGCTGTTACTTTTGTTTCTGCATGCTTTCTTTCCCCACGATTGTCCTTATTTCCACTTCGGCCTGCTGCCAACAGGCCCCCAATAATGACATGTGGCTCGTCTCGAGTCACCTAATCCTTCTGAGCTTCCTCGATCTCCTTGGTGATCGTCTGGAACTTTTCCTTGAGCTCTATTTTTTGTGTCAATGCCTACGTGGTCTTATCCTTGATTGTGTCCACTACCTGGACTTCCACTTCGTCGCTCAGCAATCCTATGTATTCTGCCTAGGTCTGTGCTATCTGTTTCTTAGCTTCCTCTACTTGTGCTAGTACTTCTACTACATGTTCCTGTAATGGCTCCATTTGAGCCTAACGCTCTTGTTTATGGGTTTGCACAAAGATTAGCTCTTACTACAATTTCTTAATCTCCTACGCCCCTTTGACATGTTCTGGGATTGGTATGGTCTTTTTATTTTGGTTGATCTCTTGGATCGCTGCATTGATCCTTTCCTCTTCCTTGTCCCACCATTGGACCTATGGATATTCCTCCAACCTTGTCCAAATTTGCGCTACTTTATTGAACAAGTCGGTTGTTGTGCTAACTTGTTGCTCTATCTCATGCATTTGCATTGTTGCTTCCTTATTACTTTTCTCCTTTACTGTTGGTGGAGTGGTAGGTATGAGTTGTTCTCAGAGATTCTCAATCTCCTTCTAATATTGCTCGATGGCCTGTGTAATCTGATCAATCTTTTCTGCTACTGGAAGTTCGTTCCCTTGCGCGGTGTTTGGAATTTTCTCAAAAATTCCTCTAACCCGTCGTTCCAATTCGTTCTTGCATTGTTTTTCCTCCTGATTTTTGAACTGGCCCACTCAGAAACTTTTCCCAGCGCCTCTCACTTCTTTGTTGCTTGTTGTAATTTGACTATGTTTTTGTGTGCGTGAGATTGTACCTCATGTTTGACACTAACCTGTAACTTGTGTAGTTCCCTTGATGGCATATGCATCAAGACCAATTGGATGTAGTTTAAATCTGTTAAGGGTGTTTTCCCCACGATTTCATCCATGCGCAACATGTTAGGTGTGATGTAGACCATTGCGTTTGCGTGTGGTAATGAGTGGACTGGATCTCATTATTCTACCTCCACTCTTTCATCGGTCAATGGTGTTGATGTCTCTATGCTCCCACTACTGCCTGCTATTTGAACCTCCCAAAATTTATTAAGGAACTGTCCCATTTCTGCCAATTTTTTTTGCAGTTTGTCCCTATGATGTGTTGCATGGTCGAAGTCCTCAGCTAGAAAATCCTAGACCATTCGAGTGATCATGTCCCCATAGTCCTCCATAATCATTTATTATGGTGGTTCTCATTATTCCTTTGACTTCTTACGTGCACCTCCTACCTGCGTGGTTGGTCTCTTATTTCCCCCTGGTTCCTGTGTGTTGGGATTTGAGGTGGTCCCTTGCGCTCCCTCAATCCATTTTTGTTGTTCCTTAATCGGTTGTGGATTCTCCTTATTCCCCTTATAGGTTCCTATATTCTTTGGTCCTTCATCTGTCTGTGTCGGCTTTCCTTGGCCTATTCTTGGTCTCTTGGGCACTTGGATTTCTAGAGGCTACGTTTCCCCCTACTCTGTCGCTCCTTCCATTGTTCTTTCCGACACTTCCTGGGTGATGGTTGGAATCTTCCATTCGTTGGGCCATTCATTGATGACCATATCGATATCACCCTCTGTAATGCAGTAGTGCATTGGTATCCATTTTTTAGCTGGATCATGCCTTTCCTATATCCACATTTCTTGTCGTGTGACCTGGAAAGTGGCGATGTCTACATATCACGCGACAACCTCAGATGTTATTCTCCACAATCAATTTATGGATTCTTGTATGTATCGTAGGTATGCTTCAAATATGATCCCATTCTCCCTCTTATGCCTAGTGTTCGACCCTTCTTTTAGCAATAGATACCTCACTCTCGCTGGCTATGGTCTGGTACAAAAAACTACATAGCCCAGTTCTCGCCATCCCATGAAGTCTATTAAAGTAATAAGCCATGAGTAGTGGAACTCTGTACCTAGGTCATGTGCATCCTTGCAGTCCTCTATGAATATGTTCAGTAAGTATGGCACCCATCTCATTGAGGTGCCTTTTGCACACTAGGATGCAACTACAATGAGTCCAGCTGGTACTTCCTCCCTGTGGCATTTTCTTAGCAACTTGTAGGCTAAGATTTTTGTGCCCAATTATGTGGCTGCATTGTTGATATCTTTGATGATGATGCCTCTCATCCCCCTGGAGGTGTCATACTTATTCTTCATTTCTTCCACCAGCGATTTCTCCTTGGATTTGTCATTCAGCACCAACGCGGGATCCATACCTCAAATTGGTAAGCCTGTTATTTGCGCAATCATCTCAACAGTTATGAGGATGGGTTTGTCTAGCCATATGTCCCCTCCATTTGTGACTGCTAATAGTTGCTTGATGCATGATTTTGTGTTATGGGCTCTTCCAAAATGTGGTAGGTTCAGTAGACCTAAGATTCTTGTTTTCTCTAGCCTAGTTGCCCACTGGTATGGTTGGTTAATCGGTTCTCCAAGATGAGTGGTTCCTATGGTATTTATAAAGACCCTCTGTGCAAGTTCTAGAAACTTGGATTTGTCTACTACATCATGGTCTGAGTATTTGATCTTCCCGATGTGACCTAGTAGCTCTCGTCCTACCTGTACCCCAGTTGGTATGCATGGTAGAACAATTTCTATTGCAGGTTTCTTGTGAGGTGAACTTGGTATCTATATCTTGTCCTTCAGCTATGGTGGCTGGCTTGAATTTCCAGTGAGTTCTAGTTGTCCCTATGTATGCCATTCCATCCAAGTCGAGACATTATCTATGGTCTCCCCTGCTAGGTGTTCTGAGATGGTCGTCTGAGACTCATCTGGCTCCACTACTGTTGTCGGATTTGACGTCATGCCATTAGCTTTTGGAGCTACTTCTGTATTCTTTGGTTGCACCTCCTTCCAGGTTTATGATTCTTGGTTCTGCAGTTCCTGTGCCACTATGGCCTTATCTACATTGGTGGCCTCTGCTACTAGTTGCTAGATTTCTTCCAGTATTAGTGTGGGTTGTACTAGTATCCTCTTTGGGGATGGGATTTTGCCCATATTGATGACCTCCAACGGTTGTTGTTCACCTTCTTCAGCTTGTCCTCATGACCTGGTTTGTTTGGCAGTCTGGCTCACTTCTGTTTGTTTGGGAAGTGCCATCGTGGTGAGTATCAAATGGCTGCTAGTTGCGAACAGTTTATGTGCTCTCTGTGAACTCTCTTTGTTTTCTTTTGTCTCTGTCAATCTTTGTTTGCTCTGTCTTCGTGAATAGACTATGGGATCCTACATCTGTGTGTTGTATGGATTTCCCATGAAGCTTGTCAAGTATGCTTCCTTGGTTATGGGTTAAATGCACCTTAATTGTGGATTCAATGCATCTTCGACAGTTTCATACTTACCATTACTCATGTTTTCATGTGTTATGTTGGTGTGATTAATGTGTCATCTCATTGGTCCTTTCCTCTCTTTAATTTCGCCTAGTGTTGTCTTGTCATGATTCTTTTGCCACCTTTATTTTTCCCTCTTATTTCCCTTTGCATGTAACAGTTGTTCTTGCCTTTGCCGAATTCAAACTTGATGTGGCCTTTCTATCTCTAGAGTATTGTTCCCTTTCTAGTTTTGTTTCCTTTTTTACTTTTTTTTTTTTTAACTGAGCGATGGCTGGACGACTGTCCTTGTACAGATTAAGTCATCTCCCATTGATCATTCTTTTGAGTTTTGTGCCTTCTAAATCTCTTAACTGTACAGTGCCTCCATCTATGACATATATTACTTCTTATGGTCCTAACCAATGCATTCTAAGATTTCTTGGGTGCTATAACGATTTGTTGTCATACATCAATACTAGATTTCCTTCCTTGAACATTTTCTTCTTGATGTGTCTATCGTGCCAAGCTTTGTCTCTTGCTTTCTACACTTGTTGATGGAATCCTGCCAAGATTCGGTCATCCTCCATGGTCAATAACTAATCCAATCTCTCCTGTATTGCAATTCATTCTATCATTTGTGTGATAGATGCTACGCGCAAGCTGGGTACTGAAAATTCTAATGGCACTATTGCTTCTTGGTCATAAACCAATTTAAATGGTGTGTGCCATGTCATATTTTTGCATGTAGTATTGTAGGCCCATAATATTGTTGGCACTTTGAGGTCCCAATCATCTTTTTTGATGTTATAAATCTTTGTTAGTGCGTTCTCCATAATCTTGTTGAAGGCTTTCACTGTGCCATTTGCCTGTGGATTATACGGTGTGTTCTTCTCATGATGGACTTCAAACTCTTCAGTCATCACACAGATGGTGTTGTTTATGAAGTATGTTCCTTGGTCACTCATCAAAACTCTTGGGAACCTGAATCAAGTGATTACTTGTTCAAACAAAAAGTGTGTTGTTGTTTATGCACTGCAATATTTTACTGGTGCGTCTTTTTCCCATCTTGTTAAATATTTCGTCGCAGTAATAATGTACCTAGCCCCTGTTCTTTTTGTTGGTGGTTTGATTGGTCCAAAAAACTCTATTGCCCACTTGTCAAATTCCTGTAAAGTTACTTGTGGTCGTAATGAAATCTCGTCTCTTGTGTTGGGTTTGCCTACCCTTTGACAAACATCGCATCTTTGACAGTACTCCTTCGAGTCTCTGTGAATCGTTGGCCACCATAGTCTTGTGCGCAATACCTTCTGCGCGGTACCTTTACCCGCATAATTCCCTCCTGTTATTACCTCATTGGCTTCTACTAAGACTCTTGGTCTTTCATTCTCTAATGTGTATCTTCGCAAGATGCTATCTGTGCCCATTTTATATAATTGTTTGGCAATCAGTTGATAGTCGGAAGCACGGACTACCAGGTTTTTCTTCTGTGCAGTGCTATAGTCTTGTGGTGTAGTACCTATACTCAAGTATTGAATGATATCTGCGAAGTATTCATCAGCAATCTGTATTGAGAATAATTGTGCATCTGGAAAGTTGTCTTCTAAGTTCATAGGTTCTTCTTCATTTGTGACCCTCAACAGGTGGTCAGGTCCTACGTTCAATTTCCATGGTTTAACTATTACTTCAAAGTCAAATTATTGGAATAGCAGTAACCATCGACAAATTCTCTCCCCAAACACTGGCTTGTTGACGAGGTATTTCAGGGCCGAGTCATCTGTGAACATTTTAAAGTGCTTTCCCAATAAGTAATGTCTGAATTTTTGTAGTGCATAGACCATGGCTAGGCCTTCTCTTTCTGTTGTGTTATAGTTATGTTCTGAGTCTGATCACTTTATGCTTGTGAACGCTATTGGGTGATCCAAGTCTCCTATTCCTAGATGCATCAAGATATCTCCGAGTGCTATCGTTGATGCATATACATGCACATGGAATGTCTTTTCCCAATTTGGAAATACTAATATTGGCACGGTAACCATCTTTTCCTTCAAGGTATCCAGACCATGTTGACACTCGTCATTCCATTGAAACTTCGTATCCTTCCTTAGCATATTTTCCATTGGTGTTGTGATCTGTGCATATCCTTTGATGAATTTCCTGTAATATCCTATGTGTCCTAATGTTGCTCTTAGCTGACAGACTATTGTTTGGTGTTGGCAAGTTAACAATCACTGTGATCTTTGTCGGATCTACTAATAAACCTTGTTTGCATGCTATGTGGCCCAATAGTATCCCAAATGGCGTTCCAAATATTCATTTCTTGATATTCAGTGATATTTGGCACTGTCTGCATCTTTCTAACATCAGCCGTAAAACTTCCACATGGTTTTTCAATAGGCTGTAGACTGTCCAATCATCCATGTATACTTCAAGAAATTGATGGATGAATTCCTTAAACACAACAATGACTACTCTAGATAATATCATTGGTGCATTATTTAGTCCAAACGGCATGACTGTGTACTGATAATATCCCCATTCTATCATAAATGTGGTCTTGTTTCTGTCCTCCTGTGCTATCCTAATCTGGTGGTAGCCCGAGAATCCATCAGTGAATGAGTAAGCTTCATGTCCTCCCACATTCTCTAACACTTCATCTGTGAATGGTGTAGGGAATAGGTCGTGTAGGCATGCATCATTCAACTTCCTCATGTCAATGCATATCATGATCCCTCTTCCTTGTTTCTTGTCCTGTACTACCATTGGGTTTATCCATTCTAACTCCTCAACTAGTTCTATGATGTCGGCTTTGAGAATCCTGTCGATCTCAACTTTAACTTTATGTTTATATATAGGGTTCAGTCTGTAGGGTCATTTTCTAATAGGTCTCACTTCAGGTCTGAGTGGTATCTTCATTTCTCCAATTTCTTCGGCTATACCCTTCATCTCTATGAATGTTGTGGGAAAGAGATCATTGTATTTGTGTAACAACTCTGTGATACTTTCTATTGTTTTCTCATCCTAGTAATCTCCAATGCTAGCCATTTTGGGTTGGTCATATGTACGGATGTTAACTTTCTTTACCTTGATTGGCACGAAAATGAATTTGGATTTGATGGTTGGGCCCTCCACATCTCTTTTGCCTTCTACTTCTTCGATCTAAATATCGTGTGGATCGTCTTCATCTTATGCTTCCTCCTGTACATGGTAATATGACAACAGTTCCTTGAATGTTTGTTTATTCTGTTGTTTCTCTTCTGTGATAAATTTTGTTTCTGGTTCTTTGAGGAATATTAGTCCTCCAATCCATTTAAGGGTTTCATCTATGTTGGGGTTCTCATGCTCGAATGAGAATGTGACTGTGAAATTATGTCGCAATGTCGTCCATGTCGTAGTTCCTTTGCGCAATTCCTAGTATGTATACCAATTCACTAGTATGACCTCTAGAGTATGTATGAAGTGATGAGGCCATTCCTCTGGTGGTGTCATTTTCCATAGTGTTCTACACGCCTCCAAGTGTTTCGTTGGTGCAATATGTCCTCCATATTTTTTTTGTTTGTTGTTTTTCTATTCTACGCCAAACCTTATGCACAGTAACTGCTTACATTGGTACCAGTCTGTGATTGTCTCTTTGTGTGCACTCCACCATATTGACGGTGTGGACTTTAGTGCTAAGACAAGTGCTAACAGTCTTTGGTTCTCTAACACTACGTCTTCATACTGTGTCAAGAATGTTTCCAAATCATTTATTCCATGGAAGCTGGGTGGTTCTCTGATTTCTGTGCCTATCCATCTTACTGTGCGATATATTCTTGCACATCTTCGTGTGGATACTTCGTGTAGCCTTTTCTACCAGTTCTCTAAACCGATGTCTTAGTCTGTTGTGCATGAAGTAATTCTCCACCAACTGAGTACCCCTTTTGTAGTCGGGTTTACGTAATCCTCATCACGCATGGTTTTTCTATACAACTAGTTGATTTCCTCTAAGTCTAGGCAAGTAGGTTCTACAAACCTCTCCCCTTCTGATGAGTCTGATGGTGCAATGACCCAATAATCTCCAAACTCAAATATAATTTTATTGGTCTTCAAATTGATTATGGCCTGGTTTTCGAATGCCCAATCCAAACCAAGAAATGACAGGTAAGGTGTTGTGTCATCCACTATTTCAATGACTTCTAAATCTTCTTTAGCGCGCACTCCATCAAGATCTATTATCACTCCTTTCAGTCTACCTATTGGTAGGACTCTGTGATGGTTTTCTAGTTTCAATTGGACAGGTGAGTATCCCAATGTGGGCTCTCCCATGCATTTCCATGTCTTTTTTGGTAATACATTCACTTTGGATCCTAGATCTAGTATAATGTCTCCCATATTGAAATCCCCAATGTTAGCATTTAGTCTAAATTCCCTACTTGTTCTTCTTTTTGTGTGTAGGTGATTAACTATTTTAGGTTCTATATTTCCTTTCGTCTCGCTACTACACTTTTCTAGGATGTTTTGCAATATTTTCACAGATGATGGATCACCTTATACTTTTACACATGATTGAAAAAATCTTTTGATTTCACTTACTTGTCCCGTGGGATGCATTTCATTGGTATGATCCAATGATGCAGGAATATCGTATTCTGGTGCTTCCTTGTGTGGATGCACATTTGAAGTCGAAGTTGTTTCCTCTTTCTAAAGTTCTTGTCTGGACTCCTTAAAGGTCACCTTTTCCTTTTACGCGTCGAACTTATTTCTTGGTTCAGTGTTCTTCTTTACCCATTGGTTCTTCGTTGGTTCATGTTGAAATGTGTCAGTGCCTGTTTTAGCTCCTCTGTAGGTAACTATGTTGATATAATGTCCTTCATCCCTTGTTTCAGCTGAAATACATTGAACATTCTGATTGTTTTGGTTCCTTTTTTCCTAAATCTTCACTAGTAGTGTTGGACATTCCTCTGTATCATGGTCCGATACGTGACAATACATACAAGTTGTTGGTGGAAGAGGACATTCCCTTTCATAATGTCCTGGTTGCTAACAATTGTGACATGTGACTGGTCCTCCACCTTGTTTGAAACCTCCTATGGCTTGTCCTCCTCCTCTGTAGCCTGCTCGATCACCTCTCGGTGTGTTATACTAAGGCACTTGATTATATTGCAGGGTATTGTACTGAGGTTGTGTCTGGTTGTATTGTGGCTACACGTTATTGTATGGTTGTTGCGCATTATTATACTATTGTTGTGCAGTGTTGTATGGAGTTGGGGCTTAATTAAACTGTTGAAATGCTTGCCCAGTCATCATTTCCGCCTATACCCTATATGCATTTGATGTCCTTTCTCACATCAGCTCCATAGTTTTGCAATATTTATCGTCATGGCCCACTAACTTGCAAAAGGTGCAATATGCACTCTTTGGAACTATCTGGTATTTCTACATCATCGTGCAGTGATACAAGTCATGACCTAGTTTCTTGCATATTTCACACCATAATCCTCCCATTGGTAATGTATTTGGCAGTCTTGGTTCCATATAATGCGTGAACATTGGAAATTCGTTCTTGTGGTGTCATTTTTTTCTACATGTGGTACACCAAACAGATTCTCATTTGTCCTTGTTCTTATTCTAGTTCAACTAGAACGTGAGATTCTTCAAATCCTCCTTTAGTTCTTCGATAGTTGGTTTTGTCTGTTGGTATTGGTTTTCTTCCAGTTGCAAGGTTGCCTACGTTTGAAATTTATGTTGTCGTAAAGGTTATTTTAAGTGTGGGAGTAGTGAATTGACAAACATGTGTCTATGCTGCATATCACTCATGAGGTATTTTAACTTTCCCTTCAATCGCTCAAATCTTTGGTCAATATCCCATACAAAGTCTCTTGTTTTTTGTCTTATTTTGATCATCTCATTCATGTATTGATCCTCTGAACTCGGCTTCTGGAAATCATTAATCAACGACTTCTTAATGTCTGCTAGTGTCCTGGTCATCCTAGGGGCACTGTTTGTGTCTAGACTCATGTACCAGTCTAGTGTGTGGTCTCTTAGTGTATTAGCTATCTGCACGAGTTTGGTATCTTCATCAATGATCTATTTTGCTTCCCAGATCTTTTCACAAATGAACAAGTGTTTCTAAGGGTCTTCTATTGCTTCTCCTTGAAATTTTGGTAACTTGATGGTAGGATCATGTTCTTCCATTCTGAATACTGAACTACTACCTCCTCCACACGGTGTAGATACTTGACTAGTGTTGCCTAAATTGGCTCCTCCAGTTGTTGTTCCTTGTGTAAATGTACTTCCTACTATAGGACTTCCTCTTAACTGTGGTTGTCTAAATGGTGGTGTTCTCTTTGGTGTATTAGTCGCACATGGGTTTATGGGTTCCACACTGACATTAATATGGATAGGATGGCTTCCTTCTCCTCTCATTCTTGGACCTCTCGTTTTCCTCTCATATGTTGCACGCATAATTTCCTCAATCTGTTCCACAGCTTGGAGATCCTCTACCTCTTCCTCATCACTTTCCAAGCCTTCTCTCGCAACTATGGATTTCTTCTTGGTATTCACCTTGTATTGGTAGGGTGCTCTGCTACACGTCTTTCCCATTGTCGTCAATATCCACTTGATTTGTTCTTCGTCCAGCATGATCGGGTCCAAGGGATCCTCCTCCTTCTTGCCTTTATCCTTCCCTCCTTCCATTTATCCTCACTATGTCAGTGCTTTCCCCCTTCCCCCATGCACATAGGGAAGTTTATCTATCTTATTCCATTGTCATTACCCCTTTGTTATATAACAATATCTTAATAGAATTATAAAGCGATTGAATGTACCTTCCTCGAGGTCCGCATAGAAATTCTTGCTCCGCTGCGTTGTATGACTTCCCTATGTTCATGACAAACCTTGTTATGAAGCCTACCACAATACTGTCAAGCCAAAAGTCCACTACGCGGGTGAACTTGTTGTTCACCTGCTGTAACTGCCCAATCTGTACTAGGGTCCAATCTAGCTATCAAATTTGGTTCGTCGCCTTTTTATCCTTCAACCTTAGTATTCACTCCTACAGTAGATGCGGAAAATCACAGAAAAAGACTTTGTGTAAATTGAACACGTATTTGTCCATATATTTGTGAGTTGAGATTATAGGGTTTCTATTGTCTTTTTGTGCAAACTCTAGCTCTTTGGCTCTTTGATTTCTACTTTTGTGGGGTTCCACGGTCTCAACATCCCCTTCTAATGGCTCATTTATCTCTTCTTTTCTTTTCATTTTTCTCGTTTCTCCTATCTCATCTACTCAATCCTCCTATGTTCCTTCCAATGGCAATGGAACCATTTGTTGGTTATTACTTACTGTCTTTACTCTATCAACTGAGTTATTGACCCAGGGTTCATTTATTTTGGGTTTCCAACAAAAGCCTCTAAAACTATCGGCCCTCCTAGTAAACCAGAAGGCAACGCAGCACGCAGAAGGCGTCGTACAGTCTCACCTGAGATAGCTTTAATGGGTGGTTGTAAGAATCATGTGTTTATAGCCTAGGATTGAGCGTAATATATGGGAAGTGTATTCCATACCATTTAATATAACTTGTGATTGCAACCTACTATTATTCACAAATTATTCCCTCATTATCACAACAGTAATTAATCAAGCAATGTAACAACTCATTCATTCACTAAGCATAACAATTAACTACTGAAAAGACGGTAAATATATACTT
>ML841050.1:9983-36609 GCA_009831015.1 Picea engelmannii
TTTTTTTTTAAATTATTGTTTTCGGTGATAATTTTAAAAGTTTTTCATTTTTTTTAGTTTTGTTTTCCACCTTTTTTAAAATGTTTTTTTTTTCAAATTTGGGTTTTGAATATAATTTTTTAAATGTATTGTTTTCATTACGTTATGTATTATGTTGTGTTTGGAGTGATAAAATAAGATTTTAAAAGTAAGCAAATAAGAGTTGATTTGATGATTTTGTTTACACTAACGAAGATTTTGTTTGCCACTTTAAAAAATGTGTCATTTTATTTCCCCAAATTTAAAATGGGTGCTACCGGTAGAAGTACTTTTCAATTTCATGGTTGATTTTGAGGTTTTGGTTTTAATGGTACCGACTACTAAAAATAGGATTTCAAAATATCTATAAATTTAACATTTTGAAAAAAAAAATATGTATCATTTTTTTATTTAGATGTCGATTTGATGGTTTTTCTAAGCTATTGTATGAGTTTTTAAAGCCATTTTTGAAAAATGTTGTAATTTTGACCCCGTTTGAAAAAATGGTGATACCGGTAGCACCACGTTTTGATTAGGGGGTTGATTTTCATGTTTTTTTTGCAAAAATATAGGTGTTTTGGGCCAGAGTTCTCGTTTTGGGGTCACAGTTCTTGTTAAGTTGGTAACTTTGTTAAGACAAACATGAACAAATTTCAAATCAAAAGAATACTCTACAAGAAATTCATTGCAAATTATGCATAGTGAACTATGTGGACCAATGAGAAAAAAAATTCTAAATGGAAAACAATACTTCATTCTATAGGTTGATAAGTATAAAATAATGAATACAAAATATTTTCTCAAAAAGAAATCAGAGGCATTCAAACATTTCAAAATATTCAAGGAGATGGTTGAAAACGATATGGATTCAAGAATTAAGTGCTTAAGATCAAACAATGGAGGTGAATTCATATCGAAAGAATTCATGGAATTCTGTGAAGAGAATGGAATAAAAAGGAATTTATTAGCAACTAGGACACCTGAGAAAAATGGAGTCATTGAAAGGAAGAACACAACTGTAACAGAGATGGCCAGAACCATTTTGAAGGATTCAATGTTGAGAAATATCTTTTTGGTATAGGAAGTACATAGAATCATTGATATCTTGAACAAAGGAATGCTCAAAAGTAACAGTGATAAAACACCATATGAATTGTGGAAGGGAAGACCAACAAATGTCAAATAGTTTAGACTATTTGGAAGCAAGTGCTACATAAAAAGAGAATATGACAGAGTTGGAAAATTTGATTCCCAATTTGATAAATGCATATTGGTTGGTTACTCAAGAAAAATCAAGCAATATAAATGTTAGAATCTGAGACTCAACAATATAGTGGAAAGTATAAACGTAAAAATTGATGAAGGAAATATACCAAAATTCAAAGAAGAAAGGAAAGATGCAAATTAGAAGGAAAGAGAAGAAGAACTAAAATAATAAAAGGTAGAAGAATAAAAACAACAACAACAACAACAAGAAAAATAGCTAGAAATCGAACTAGAAGAAAATGACCAGCATGACTTTTTTATTCCCTCCAAGACACCTTATTTTCGGGCTTAGAAGAATCATCCACCAGAAAAAAATATTGGAGATAAAAATGAAAGAATAGAAACTAGATGAAGTGAAAGGTTTTGTACACCAGAGCAGAGACAACTTGCAATATTATCCACAATTGAACCCAACAACTTTGAGGAATTCGATAATGATGAAAATTGGGTCAAGGTCGTGGAAGTAGAACTACATAAAGTACAAAAGAATGAAACATGTGAGTTGGTTCCAATACTAAAGAACAAAAATATGATTGGTACCAAATGGGTGTTTAGAAAAAAACTAAATGAATATGTATAGGTAACCAAAAAAGGGAAAGATTGGTATGCAAAGGATATGTTCAAGTTGAAGGAATACCTTTTGAAGTATATTTTTTCCCTTTTCCATAATGGAAGAAATTATATTGATTTTTACCTATGCATGTTCGAAGAGAATAAAGGTATATCATATGGACATAAAATCAACATTTATAAATGGTGAATTAGAAGAAGTGTACATCGAACAACCAGAAGGGTTCCCACTGTCAGAAACAAAAAATTATGTTTTCATATTGAATAAAGCTTTGTATGGATTCAATCAATACCCTAGAGCTTGGTATTCAAGATTAGACAGGTATTTGTAGGAAGAACTATTCATAAAAGGTAATGCATATAGCAATATCTATGTGATGATTGATAGGAACAACATACTCATCATCGAAGTATATGTGGAGGGCATTATGTTTGGAAGTGATAATGATAGGACGAGTAAGAAGTTTTCCAAAGACATGAACAATAAGTTTGAAATGTCACTACTTGGTAAATTAACATTCTTTTTTGGACTTTAGATATGTCATCTTGATTGAGGCATTTTCATTTCAAAAACCAAGTCCATCAAAGAAATGTTGAAGAAGTTCAAAATGAAAGATTGAAAACCAGCAAGTCCTCCTATGGTGACCTATAGCAAGTTAAGTGATAAAGATTTATAAATGGAACAAAATGGAATATAGATGTATAGAAAATAAATACAAAGAGATAAAGTAAATCTTGAATTCTATTAATAAATAAAATATGTTGAAACTGTAAAAATGCATATTGAAACAAACTTGCTTGAATGGTGGGAGCTTATCTCTAGGAAGAGATGTGATGACTACAAATATTTGTAAGAAAATGTTCACAATGAGGATCCAAAGGAATTTTTAACATAAATAATAAATTAGAAAACCCTAGACATCCAAAATCCTAATCATAGGAAATGAAGCGCCAAAAGTCATGTTGGCCTTGATGGGGTAAGTGAGTACATCAACTTCCCGGGGTCATAGATTTTGCATACAATCTCCTTTTTAGGCACATGATAGCTCAATGGAAATAAATATCTAAGGAATAAACTTGTTTCCATAAAACTCTAGATAATATTATGATGTGACTATGCCACGACAATAAAACTTTGTTTAAGGCCTCAAAATGGCCCCGAAAGTTTAGGACCCAAAAAACTAGGAAAAAACTGTCAAAATGAGAACTGCTCTTTGAGCAAGTGGAATAGGTGCATGGATACTAATACCCACTTGGGCCATTTCTCTCCCCTTAGAAAGCAATGGTCTCCATTTTTTTGAGTTCCCCCATTATATGGGGAAAGTTATACTGAACTTGGCCCTGGGTGAGCCACTTGTCTTGGTGCAGAAGTTGCCCTACTTTGATAACTCGATAAATATGGCTCCGCCATTGTTGAGTTCCCTTAATACGACTATCCTTGATCTGATCAATGGATTCATGTTCGATGCAGTCAGGGTTGAGCTATATCCTTATCAACTGCTCTGTGATCTCTAATGTGTCCAATAATGGTGGGAAGTATGGTCGAAGGAGGTCCACATTGAACATAGGGTGTAGGCCAAGGAAGGGGGGAATAGTTCGCTCAAATTAATTCTCACCCATAGCCATGGTGATGGTGTAAAGTTGATAGAAAAGTGGACAAAGATTTCGATGGGGTCTTGTAAGGCACTCTTTCTGCAAATGTGGTCAAACCTTGTCTCGCACTTGAAACTTATGTGGCACCAAGTTTTGATCATGGCATTGTTTTTAGTTATCACTGGCTTTGTGTAAAATATCATGGACCTGTTGTCGGATGTGCTAAATTCATTCAATAAAATTTGTTGTTTTTTCATCCTTAGATTGAGAATGGGATGATTATGACTATGTGGATGCAAGGGGTAGTGTGACATAATGAGCCCAATGGTTTAAAACCCAACCCCACCAGAAACACATCGGGGTTGGTCAAGATATGAAGGGATTTGTTGTAGCAGTGTTAAACATAGGGGAGAATCTCATCCCATGTGCACATATGTTTAGATTTGTACATGTGCAAGATATGCATGATCATTCTATTGACAACCTTTGTCTCACCATTAGTTTGGGGGTGGAAGGAAGTGGATTTGGTGAACTTGGTGTATAAAAGTGACTAGAGGTTGGACCATAATGTGATGAGGAACATGTTGTCCTGATATGATATGATGGTTTTTGGTAACCCAAAGTTTACCCACACATGTTCAATGAATATTTGAACAATAGCATCCACTGTTGAATTGTTCTTGCAGGATGTGACAATGGCCATCTTAGAAAATTGATCAACCACCACAAAAACACAATCATTTACCCTCTTGGTTGAAGGAAGGCCTGACATGTAATTCATTGAGATGGATTCCCATGGTCTCTCAGGAGTAGAAAAATGAGTGTATAGGCCTTGGTTCTTAGTGGTAGGTTTGGAAATGGTGTACGCAGTGTTGGACCTGATATACTTACTAACATCATTTCAATTTTCATCCAGTAGAAATTATTTTGTAGTTCATCCATGGTCTCTTCCATGCCAAAATGTCTTGTCATCTGACTGTGGTGAGATTCCCACATAAGCTTCAAATAATATCTTGAAGGAACACAGAGGTGGCCCAAATGAGATAAAAATCCTTCATGAATATGAAATTTAGTGGCATTCATGTTTATGCTTGGAATATGGTAAGTGGTAGAAAATTTAGGATATCTCTGGTAGAGTTGGGGCCACTCAAATGCCTCATGGCCATAGGAGTCGAGCACCATGGTTAAGGTTGCAACTGGAGTTATACTAAGGAAATAAACATCATGATTGATGTTCCTTGTATTATATTTGATGTTGATATGGAACTATCACAAGTATGTGGAACACTTTTGATTGTGGTCATTTTGTAATTCTCTTTGTGTCTGCATGAATTACAGAGGCTTGTAATCAGTGTGGATGATTGTCTCCTTCACGAGAATGTAGTGATTCCATTGTCAATAGTCTTGTATGATGGAGTACATTTATTTTTCATATTTGGGGTACTTATGGAAAATATTTGATAGTGTCTCACTATGATATTCCACTGGATGATCATGTTGAGTGAGGATTGTTCCCACGGCAGAGTACGAAGCATCAGTATCAATCACAAAAGGTTGTTTAAGATTGGGTAAGCATAGTACTTGAGCTGAGCATAAGTGATGTTTAAAATAATCAAACACTTGTTGGTGTGACTTCCCCCACACAAAATTTTCCTTGCCACCACCCTTGGTCACTTGGTTGAGGGCCCATGCAATATGGGGGAATCCCAACACGACCCTCCAATAGAAGTTGGCAAGTCCTAAGCAAATTCAAATCTAGGTTAGTGTGGTTGGGGATGGCCAATCACGAATGACTTGGATATTGGTTGGATACACATGCTACCCATGCTCATCAAAAATGTATCATCGGTGTTGGACCTTGTTCATGTCGAAGGAGCATTTTTCCAAGTTAGCATATAACTTGTGTTTTCCGAGAGTATGAAGGACCTACTGAATATGTTGCAAGTGTTCTATTGACTTATTGTTTAATATGAGGATGAAATCCATATATATGACCAGAAAATAATTAGTGAAGGTCCACAATATATTTTCCATCAATATCATAAAAACATTTGGAGCATTTTTCAAACCAAAGGGCATGACTAGCCATTCAAAAGTATGTTCTTTGGACTTGAAAGTAATATTCCATAAATCAGTCTGTTCTATTGGGACCTATATATTGTTTAAAATATTTTCTCCCTTGAGTTGTTTAAGAAGGTCGTCAATTTTGGGAATTGCGTACTAATTCCTGACTGTGATTTTTTTAGGGCTTTGTAATTAGTGTAGATTCTCCAAGTCCAATATTTATTATACATGAGTAGAATTGGGCTCTCACAGGGTGAGGATATTAGTTATATGTTCCCCTTTTGAAGCATCTCTTGTATTTGTCGCTCAATTTCCTCATTGTCCATCAAAGAGAGATGATAGACTAGCCCATTGGGTACAGGTTCACTGGGGTTTAGATCTATTGAATGATTGACTTGACAATGTCGCGGTACCCTGCTGGGTGAGGAGAATATGTCTTTGTAATCTTCCATGATATTGTCCACTTAATTTTGTTGTATGCAGAGGCCTTGTGCATACACCATTTATGTGGTTGCGACCTTCTGTTTACTTTGAGAGTGAATCATGTAGATGAAAAATTTCCCTTTCTAGGAAATAGCCTTCCTGCATTGCTTAGAACAGATAAAAGAAATAGCAGTAGGTGGAGATACCTATGGTATCCTATACAATTGTCTACCCAAAGTAATAATAACACTGCAATGTTTAGATGCATATACAACATGTTGTTTCCACAAATATGGTTGGCCTAAAAGAACATCACGAACTTCAAGGGGGTAATATCACACAATACCTCATCCTTGAAGGGCTTGATACCATAGGGAATATGACATTGTTGGCTGAAGCATAGGTATATTCCTTGGTCGACCACCCGATGGTGTAGGGATGAAGGTGTGGTTTCGTTGATAGGTTCAATCACTTGACAACCTCTACTAATATCAATTTCTTTTGAGTTTCACTATCAACAATGAAATGCAATGGAGACCCCTTCACCTAGATTTGTGAGTGAAAAAGGTGCTCACCTTCCTCTTGTTCCTCTAGTTCACTTAGTTGGACCTTGGTGGTAGGGACACTGGCACTAGGACATTTTGCATCAATGATCCACTTCCCTTTGTATAGATTTGATTTAGATTCAAAACCTACCTCTGACTCTGAGAATTTTATCTTGACCACTAATGACTGCTTCGAGAGACATTCATCAGTGTTATTTTAGGGGATTTGATCGAATTCACACCACTTTCCAGTGTCTTTCTTTGTGTTCTCATTACCCTTATTTTTTTGTGGCTTGGACTAGTTGTCCTTAGGGGATCCATCCTTACTCTATCCTTTGTTGATGCAGGAGCATCGCCAGTAAAGCATGCGTGGATGATAGTTGGGTGCACTAGCACATATTTTGAAACATTTTGAATTTCAAAGATCAATGTATTAATGTAATCTGTGACAATGATTTTTGAGTTATGAATGTCTTTAATGATCAGAGGCTGAGCCATCATGTAAAATAGATGGGGGATGTATTTTTATTTAATATGAAAGGATTGCAACACAAATTTGGAGCGTCTGATCTTATTTGTCCGACTCAATATTTATGTAATAAATGTTAAGTAGTTGATATAATTTAGTTTTGATAAGATATCCTAGAGTAGCTGTAGGGAAAAGATCGAAGAGAAAATCTTTGTAAAAATCGTTGTATTGTTGTCGAGAGGAGGCTGTTGGTAGAAGATATGTTGTTGTTGCTAAATCTAATGTGTAGATTGCCATTGTAGACAAGAGTTGGGAGATATAGAGAAATATTGTATGAATGCATGCAAGTTTCAGTTGAATGAATATAGTAGAGGAATATTTTTCCAAATGCGTGTTATTATTTTGACTATCTGAATGAATGAAGAGTATACCTTTTCGTTGTTTTCATTTCTCTGTTATTCCTTGTTTTTGTATCCATGAATGCATTTGCAAGGTTGAATATGTGAGTCACTATGAAGATTTTACAATTTTCAATTTGTTCATAAGTTTTCAGAAGAACCACAGTGCTTTTGAGAGCTTGTCGACGTTTCGGAATCATTTCTCACCACATAAACCTAAATGATCAAGTTTCAATTGTTTCTCTTCCACGAGCGAGTGCAAAGAGTGCATAGCATCCGCAAGGAGTGGGTGACTGAGTCTGTTTTAAATCGAAGCTTAGGAAAGGTAGCACGAAAATTATGTATGCAAGGATTGCATCGACATCCGGAAGGAGTGTGTAACAAAGTTTTCTACTCGAAATATCAAGAGATAACTAGTGTGATTTTAGTCACAGAGGAGAGAACCCATTGCAAAGTCTGCATAGGTCAGGATTTAGACTAAGTGTCGAAGAAGGTGTTCTAAGGAACTAGAGAAGGTGAAGAAGAAAAGATCAGGAGGGAGAGAGACATAAAGTATTGAAGGAGAGAATTCCCTGAAGATTCGACAATAGGGAAGTGGCAAGATTCATTCTGGAGGGAGACGAATAATTCCATATCTTCATATCTAGGAGAACTACGTGGAGGTTGGTCATAAGGTGTTTTGGCACCTCGTAGTTTGGGAAACTTGGGAGGACTGTAAGTGTAGAGTCTCAAAGTCTAAACTCACAATTAGATCTCAGTTGTTAATTGTTAGAAAAGAACATGGCAAAGGATTAAGGAATCTAGGGTTTGGAAATCCGAAGGTTCGTGGGAGAGAGAGAAAGCGTTTCATGAAGTCGTGGAACGCAATCCATAGAGGGGTTGAAAAATCTGAGGAGATGCATGGAAAAAGTTCAAAGATTTGGATAAGGGAGATTTGGAAGAAACCAAAATAAAAGCTCGGGATATCCCCGAAGTACGAATCATGAAGGGATAGACCAATGGTCATAGCCATGGTCATTTGGGGAAAATGAGCCTATGTATGTATTGTGATTTTGGGTAACTTCAAGGACCCGAAGAGTCACTCCGACTCAGCATTTCGAATGATCCAAGATTAGAAGGTCGAGCATCCCTTTCGAGGGAAGAGGGTTTGTGTCAGAGTTGCATCAGATCGTGTACTGAATTGATTTCTGTAGAGAAATAAGTAGGATGATATTAGGTAGAGGTATCAAAAGCGTCAACACAATGCTTCCTAGAAGATGTCCAGAGTCACCCGTAAAAATCAAAGCTATGGAAAGGGAGATGAGAGAATTACGTGCAAGGTTGGATGCAATGGAAACAACACAAAGGAGAGAACTTGATTTTGGATACATCAGCGATGCATAAGTTGAAGAATTAGAGGTCGAAGAAGCAACAACTTAGGATGTTCCAAAAGAACGCTTGTTGAAAGCAGTTTTCAAGTTGGGAGCCAGAGCGAAGGTTGACGTCCCAATGTAGCTGCGAAGGGCGAATTTCCATAGTTTCAGCTATGAAGATGTCGAGGAGGAGAGAAAGGTGAGACATGTTGTCATGAGGTTAAAAGGACATGCAACACTATGGTGGGATGAAATGCAGGACAATAGGAGAAGAAAAGGAAAACAAAATATTAAGAGTTGGGATCGAATGGTATCCAAGCTAAAGACGAAATTCATACCTAAGGATTACCAGATAAATTTGTTTAGGAGGATGCAGATGTGAGACAGAAAGGCATGACTGTGAAGGAATACATAGAGGAGTTCTACAGATTGTACATTAGGAATGGACAAAGAGAGAGAGATGAGGAGAAGGTTGCCAAATACATCAATGGCTTGAGATATGATATACAGGACAAAATCAACATGGTGATAGTAAGAACAGTAGAGGATGTGTATCAAATTTCATTGAAAGTAGAAGACAAGTTGACCAGGAAGAACATTCAACAAAATAGAGGTCAAATATTGAATAGAGGCAAAGGAGTTGCTCGGGATAAAGCACATAAGCCTAAGGATGAGGCAGAGAAACTGCATAGTCACTCTAAGAGAGGAGGAAGTTCCCTAGGAAGACAAAGTGATGGTATAGATTATTTTCCTAGAGAAAGAGGAAGAGGCATAGGAGGACAAGTAAGGTGTTATGCCTGTGGAAAAACAAGGAATATGTCTTGGGATTGTCCCGAGACGAATAAAGGAGGAGGTGAAGCTCAAATTTTGGAATCACAGAAGTGAGATGTTGATGTAGAAGGAGAAGAGGATGGGAAATCCTTTATGATGAAGAAGGTTCTTTTGAAGAAAGAGACATAGATGAAAAATCCAATGCAAAGGACCAGTTTGTTGAGGACATCTTGCAAAATGAAAGACATAGTTTGAAAGGTTATAATTGATAGTGGGAGCACTAAAAAAATAGTATCCACGAAGATGGTGGAGAATCTAGAGCTGGAGACGAATGTACACCTGACGTCGTACAAAGTCTTGTGGTTGAAGAAAGTTCATCAGGTAAAAATCACTAAACAATGGTTGGTTGAATTTAAGATAGGAGGATATAGGGACAAAATTTTGTGTGATGTTATTCCCATGGATGTATTCCATGTTTTGTTGGGAATACCATGGCAGTATGACATAAATGTCATTCATGATGGGAGGATAAATACTTACACCTTAGAGAAGAATGGTAGGACACACATGTTGCTACCAATTGAATTAAATAAGGTGAAGGATGAAGCAAGAACGAGCATAATTCTCATGAGTGGGAAGGAACTCCTGAATGAAGTAAAGAAAAAGCAGGAGATTCAATTTTCTATAGTGAGGAAGACAAGGGTTATCCTTACTAGTACTTCAATAGAGGATTTACCAGAGGAAATTCTGGAACTACTGGAGAATTGTGTAGATATAGTAATGGACGAGTTTCCAAACTCATTGCCACCTATCAGAAGCATCATTCATCACATTGACTTGATACCAGGGGAAATCCTTCCAAATAAAGTTGCATACAGGTTGACACCTCAAGAGAATGAGGAGGTGAAGAGACAGGTTCAAGATCTATTAGACAAAGGATTGGTTAGAGAAATATTGAGTCCATGTGCAATATCAACTGTATTGAGTCCGAAGAATGATGGAGGATGGTGAATGTGTATAGACTCAAGGGCCATAAAAAATATCACCATCATATATAGATTCCCATTTCCACAGATGGATGACTTGATGGATTTCCTAAGCAGAGAGAACTATTTTTCAAAGATATATTTGAAAAGTGGATATCACCAGATAAGAATGAGGGAAGGTGATGAGTGGAAAAAAAATTCAAGACAAATGAGTGGTTGTATGAGTGGATTGTTATGCCGTTTGGATTGAAAAATTCCCCGAGTACTTTTATGAGGCTGATGAATGATGTATTGAATGATTTCATTGGAAAATTCATGATTTTATATCTGGATGATATACTGGTGTTTAGCCAGACTAGAGGGGAACAATTGAGGAAGAGAAGGAGTGAATACAAGCGCATAGCTGATCAACATAGGAGAAATATTGAATTTAAGTTCTAGCACATCTAAGGAAGGACAGGTTCCCGAGGAGAACATATAATAAGTTGAAATTGAAAAACATAGGGCCGTGTAAAATCCTAAGAAGATTTGGAGAGAATGCTTATGAAATAGAGTTTTTGGATGATGTGGATATATCACCCATATTCAATATTGCAGACATGTATCCTTACAAGTAATATAGAACTAAAGGGTCAAATATCGAGGAAATATCTAGTGGAGAAAGAAGATTCATGTAGCAGAGAAGCCACAAATAGAGAATATCATAGTTCAGTGACTTGGTAAGAAGACCCGAAGGAAAAAGTATTTTGAATATTTAGTGAAGTGGAAAGGACAACTAGTAGAAGACACCAGTTGGATTGGTGAAGCAGACATCCAAAAGCATGGAAATGTTGTGCAGGAACTGATGGACAGGAGTCCATGAGTTTTTCAACCAGAGGAGTATGATGCAAGAGCATTGCCGACAAAGCATCCATGGAGGATAGTTGGGTGCACTAGCACATATTTTGAAACATTTTGAATTTCAAAGATCAGTGTATTAATGTAACCTCTGACATATATTTTTGAGTTATGAATGTCTTTAATGATCGGAGGCTTGGCCATCACGTAAAATTGATGGGGAGTGTATTTTTCTTTAATATGAAAGGATCACAACACAGATTTGGAGAGTCCACTCTTATTTGTATGACTCAATATTTATTGTAATAAATTTTAAGCAGTTGATAGCATTTAATTTCGATAGGATATCCTAGAGTAGCTGGAGGGAAAAGCTTGAAGAGAACCCCTTTGTAAAAATATTTGTATTGTTGACAAGAGGAGGCTACTTGTAGAAGATAGGTTGTTGTTGTTGAATATAATATGTAGATTTCCATTGTATTCAAGAGTTGAGAGATACAGATAAATATTGTATGAATGCATGCAAGTTTCAGTTGAATGAATATAACAAAGGAATATTGTTCCAAAAGTGTGTTATTATTTTGACTATCTAAAAGAATGAAGAGTAGACCTTTTCATTTTTTTCACTTCTCTGTTATTCCTTGCTTTTGTATCCATGAATGCATTTACAAGGTTGAATATATGAGTCACTGTGAAGAGTGAAAAGATTTCAATTGTTTCTCTTCCACAAGCAAGTGCAAGGAGAGTATAGCATCCGCGAGTGTGTGACTGAGTCTGTTTTGACTCGAATCTTAGGAGAGATAGAGAGAAACTTATGTATGAAAGGATTGCATCGACGTCTGCAAGGAGTGCGTGACCACATTTTCTACTTGAAATCTTAAGAGAGAACCAATGTGATTTTAGTCACAGAGGATAGAACCCATTGCAAAGTCTGCATAGGTCAGGATTTTGACTAAGTGTCGAAGAATGTGTTCATAGGATATGGATAAAGTGAGAAAGAAAAGCTTAGGAGGGAGAGAGACATAAAGTCTTCAAGAAGAGAAGTCCCTAAAGTTTCCACAAAAGGGAAGTGGACAAGATTTCTTCCATAGGGAGACAAATGATTCTAGATCGTCAGATCTGGGAGAACTATGCGAGGGTTGGTCATAAGGTGTTTTGGAACTTCATAGTTCGGGAAATCTGGGAGGAGTGCAAGTGTAGAGTCATGAATTCTGAACTCAGGATTAGATCTTAGCTGTTAATTGTGAGAAAAGAACATGGCAAAGGATTAAGGAATCCCGGGTTCAAAAATATGAAGGTTTGTGGGCGAGAGAGAAAGAGTTTCAGGAAGTCGCTAAACTTGAGCCATAGAGGGGTCAGGAAATGTGAGGAGATGCATGGCGGAAGTCCGAATATTCAGAGAGGAGTTCTTTGAAAAAAATTGAAAGAAAATATTAGGATATCCCCGAAGTTCGAATCGTGAAGGGATAGACCCATGGCCATAGCTGTGGTCACTTGGGGAAAATGAACATGTGTATGTATTATGGTTTTGGGTAACCGCAAGGACCTGAAGAGTCACTCCGACTCAACATTTTGAACAATCCAAGACCGGGAGGTTGATTACCTCTTTGGAGGGAAGGGGTTTGCATAATTTGTTCTATGGGTTGGATTTTCCTTTTCCCTTCTTCTGCTGTGATGAATTTGTAGATCCAAACTCTCACTTCTTTTGTTTGAATTTATGTTCTATTTTTCTAGCAGATCTATATGTCGTGCCCATTGATGAGATGTACAGAAACTTCATTTCTACTTGGATATATCTATGAAGACAATTGTGGTACTTGAGCACTAGATTTCATTCATATTCCTTGATACCTATCTTGGTGCACAAGGTATGGAATATATTTGTGAAATATGGTATTTTTTTGTTCCTTTCCAGTCGTAGGGTGTTCCATCTCATATACTGGTCTTCGTAGCTTCCAACAAGGTAATATTGTTCCTTAATAGAATCCTTGAAATAATCTCGTGTGGGGGAGACCACAAATATTACAAATTCCTCAATGGCCCTTTTCGCAAAGTAAGTTTCCCATCAATCCTTGACATGGGCGGAAACCTTAGGGAGTGCAAAGGTAATCTTTTCTCTATCGAAAAAATTATGGACCTATTGACCAAAATTTGGTCACCTATACGTTCCCACTCCTGGAATAATAAAAAAGAAATTATATTGGAAGATGAAAATTTTTGAACTATTATATGTTCATTGCACAACTCTTGGTATCATCTTTTCCATGCATTTCAAGGAATCAAAATCGGAGACTCCATGACCAAGATACACATACTTCTGTCGAGAACTCCAATGGAGGTATTACAAGAAAAAATATGAAAAATGTTTTAAGTGACATGTTCTCTCCTCTTCTTTCCCTTCACCTCTATTCATTATATGATTTTATAATTAGTCATTTTCCCCATTGTCTCATTAATTTCATATTCCCCTTACCATCCTCCACACTTAACCATTTTTCCTTATTCCTTTCAAAGTTCACATTCATTTCCATTTTCCTTTATTTTCCCATTGCTTTTAATTTTCCTTTCCATTTTCATTATCCCATTTTTCTATTTCTTTCATTTTCCCTTTTTTTATTTTCCCAAATATCACTTAATTCCTTTTATTTCCCATATATTTCTTTTCATTTTTCATATTTTTCATATTTCTTTCCATATTTCACGTGATCCATTATATACTTTCTAGACTGAGTCATAATTACTATCGCTTACCCGGGTTGGTGGGTTGGTGATATTTCTTAAGAGTATGTTTGATCTTCGCCAGCCTCACAATGCACTTTGACTTCCACCATATTCATAATGCACACAACTCTTTTTACTTCTCTTTACTATGTAACTTCTCCAACACTTAGCCAAATATATATGAGTTAGCATGGGTTCATGGGTTCATGGGTTGGTGATGGTTGGTGATGTTTATTTCATATGTTATATGCAAATCTATCCAACCAATTCTCAAGACTTATAATATTTTACAAATATTTACTTCACCTACACTTGGAAATTTTCACACTCATTCCTTACTATGTATTACCACGGGTCCGTGGTGATTTGCTCACCTACCTCTGCATTCACGTAAACTCGTGAATCCACCATATTATTTTAATAATATTTTTCCTATCCAAAGTTGTATGAGGAACATATCCAAGTGATACATGGCACTTTATTAACCAACGAGATATATCCACATGGAAGTTAAATGGATGGTGCCACATGGAAACTAATTGATGGAGACACGCGGCATGATACAAAAATGACACATGGCATGATTTTATTGGATGACATATGGAAGGTTCTTATTGGTTTATTGTTGGCATACTGAGTGATGACATGTGGAAACATTTGGTTGGGTGACTCATCATTGCTGACTGGGCATATTGATGGTTGACTGGGCATGACAAATTATTATTATATTCAACAATTTTCCAAGGGTCGAATCATCCAAGCTCCATAATCTCCTCTCTTCTTTACTTCTTGTCAAGTGTATGTTACACATAACATTGTATACCAATAATAATATTTTATTCTCGTACATGTGGGATAATAATAATGAATAAAATTGAAAATTCATCAAAGGAGGTCGAAATTAAATGAAGGGTCCACATTTACCAATCAAACTTGATTGATGGTGGATGAGTTGTGATCTTGCAATGGATATATCTTGAGCTCTCGACCTTATTTTGCAACAAATGCTATACCATTGGAAATGTATTTCAATGTAGAATATGGTGGTATAGGTTTTAAGTGATGAATGTTGATACCTTTTTCTCAGAAATTAAAATATCAGTCAACTTCATTTTTTAATGGGCCTACATGACAACTGAACTTCATGAGCTCATATCTTGAGATCCAGGTGATAGATTTGGACAAATTTAATATTGTTGGAAATATACGACGATGAATATCACATATTAAATGATTTATATGGATAAAAAAATATTATAATTCCCACAGAATTAAAACAAAGTCATTCTCTTTTAAAGGGAAATTAATTAAATTTCAACAAATAAAATTTTAATTAAAAATTTTATGAAAAAAAAAGGAGAGGGACCCACTTTCAATATACATGTACTAATGATTTGAATTCATTAATGAGGAATTAATGAGGCATTAACTAAATGAAATTTTTCAAGAAGAAACTTTTACGATAATTTCTAGAAGGGCAAGAAATAGTTGAGACGGTTCGTGTAACCGTCGATGAAGACAATAAAATGACAACAACAAGAAAATGAATATAAAAGAGACCATCATAGCATTTTTGTTCTTTTACTGCCCACCATATTCCTTCTACAAGATTCATTCTTGTGTATATTTTCTTTATGGTCCGCGGGAGCCCCAATCCGAGTCTTTAAGAGAAACATATTTTAAATTTCAAAGAATATGTAACAGACTATATATATTTTTAGAAATTTCAAGAGAGCTATTTCGGGATCAGTTTCGACTGTGGTTTGTAACTATGATATTTGAGTATAAAGTATTTGAGATCGATCTATCATTATATGTATTTGAGCTACCCATGTGTCCTCTCTGTTAAAGTGATCTTATGCATGCAAGTCATGTTCTTTTTATTTTTATGTGATAATAAATATTTATTTTAAACTATGATGGGTGTGAGGAATTTTTTCTTATTTTCTTTATATGTGTGAATTCCTGCGGTTCCTGGTCCATACTCAAGAAATTTATTTAAAAATAAAACAAATCATTTTTTGGTTATCTTTCTTACAATATTTATATTTCTTTCATTACCATGACAAACTTTTGTCAAGTCCCATATTCTGAGTATCTAGAATCCCAAGAAAATATTAATGTAAATATGAGTACCACCTCTATAAAAATGTAGGGGGACTTACATCCTCATGAGGTTGCGGTTTTGTTCCTAATGGATTCAAACATCAACATGACTAAAAAATACCCTTCTAGCAGATTCAACCATTTATCTATAGAATCTGCATCTATATGGCCTTCAAATAAGGGGATATCAAAATTGACATGTACCTTTAAGGGGGTGGTATGGATTCTTGAAGAAGATGCATTGCTTGTTGGCAACCATTGAAGGATCTGTGAAAATTTATCCATCATCTCATTTCTTTGTCGTGCGAGGGATTCCTCGAGCAATAATTTAAAAGGATTTATTTCTCTATCATATCTCTTTTCTTCCGCCATGGGAGGCCTTCGTGATCGACATGTTTGGTCTTGCAAATGATCAACCACTTCGAGTCCCAAGTCCTTATACACTAACCTCGTTGGAGACATGCACAGAGAAACAAATAAATAAAATAATTCTCCAATACCATTGATATGTATTTATAAATGGAATGAAATGAAATACATATGTATAGGAAATAAATACACAAAGGTACAGTAAAATTTGAATTCTATTAATAAAAAGAATATGATGAAACTATAAAAATGCATAATGAAACAAACTTGCTCGAATGGTGGAAGCTTATATCTAAAAAGAGATGTGACAACTACACTCATTCACAAGACTATGGTTAGAATGAGGCTCAAAAGGATTTTTTAACATAAATAATAAATGAGAAAACCCCAGACATCCAAACCTAACCCTAGGAGATGAAGCGCCAAAATTCATGTGGGCCCCCATGGGGTAAGTTGGTACATAAACTTCTCAGGGTCATAACTTTTCCAAACAATCTCTATTTTAGGCCCATGATAGCTCATTGGAAATAAATATCCAAGGAATACACATATTTCCATCACACTCTAGGGTGAGTTCAAGATAATGATGGTCTCTCATGACACAATAATGGCAATGTAAACTTGGAAAAACAATAATATGTTAACTTGGAGGGATAATTCAAGGTACTTTTACAATGAATTTGAATATGGTGTAAGAAGATTAAACATAGGAAATTTAATTATATTTCCAATTATAGAAATTTTCTTCATAGACATTGTGAATAAATATGTCAATTTTGATTTTTTCTAATAGTGGTATCCTATTTTTCCAAAAAAATATAAGGCATATGTTTTTGTTTGTGTAGGTGTTGAGTACCTTAACGATGGAATTTCATTCCAAAAACTTGTATACCTATAGAAAACCCATTTTTTTTTCCGTGTATTTTTTTTGAAATATATAATATTAATTTTATCCTTTTAAAAATGATCAAAGTCAACATATCTTTGAAATCGCAACATCTTTTGTTCATGCATGCTAAGAGGGTCTTAACATGATCAAACCAATTTATTTTGTTTTTAGATTGTAGATATCAGTCGCCTCTAGTGATGCATATAAATCATTTGAGAAATTGTTAAGCCAAAAAAATGTTATAGTAGAAATAAGAGAGGTATGTACTCTAGGATTTTGATATATGTCAAGACAAAAATAGATTAAAAATAGATTAAAAATAGTAAAAATTATTGATTTTAAAAAAATATTGTATAATTGAAATCTACATAGCCAAATATATATGTGTTTGTAGTTTCATCAATAACTAAATTGTGCAACCTATAGAAAAATGACATAAAAAATAGAGATATGGAGAGAAATTCATTAAAAATGAGTTTTTTATGTATTTCTAGACCAAACCACTAGGTTTATCATCCCGAACCTAAATCCAAGGAAACTAGCTCAAAAAACATGTATACTAAAATTTTCAATCCCACCCAAAAAAAAATGAAATTCAAATAACGTTCGTTCTCTTTAGGAATGCACATGCTCCTAAAGCGCACATGAGTTACTAAAGTGTGCACGTGTTATTAGAAATAGTAACACATGTGTTTTCCTATTAAAAAAATTAAATTCCCTCTATCTCTCTCTCCACCCCCCCCCCCTCTCTCTCTCTCTCTTCCCCCTCTTATCTTCTCTCCTTATGTCCCTCTTCGCCCCCTCTCTCTCCCCCATATTGTTACAGAGAAATCCCCCTGCGGACAAGTGGATTCTCTCTTGGATAATAGACCCCTATAAAAAAGACAGAAAGGGTGGTAACATTGGTCATTGACGTCCTTTTAAACATAGATAAACTAATGTATATAGAAGAGGAAGAAAGGTGTACCTTTTTAACCATGTTTTTCCTTTCATGGTCCAAGTTGAGCTTTGATCCCCAAGCTCCTCGATAAGTCATGTAAATAAAACAAATACAGGACAAGCTTCCTATTCTACTAAGATTAGCTTGATACCGGATCTATCTAATAGAGACAAGTTCATGTAGAATAAACAAAACCTTGAAAAATAAATAGGCCAGGCACATATAAATATTGATGAAAACAAAGAAAAGTGATTACAACCATAGATGTAGATGCAACAAGTTCACCAAGCTCTTTTTGTCCATCCCCTTGCTCAAATAATCCACCATCAAAATGAATATGCTTTACTAGTAATCATCCCTTATGAGATCATAAGTTTGATGCATGTAATCTACCATGTCATTTCACCATGAGAAGGCCTCCTTATATAAACTTGGAGAGGCCCATCCACCTTATAGATTCTTTGGATAGGTTGAGGATCCTTCTCCATCAATTTTGGATCTTCCCTAAGATGTATCCTTGACCTCAGATCCAAATCCAACCAACTCTAGAGATGAGGGGGATTTTTCCCTAATTTTCCTCAACAGTCAAAGATTCCCTCAAACAACCCAACGCTCCCTCAGAAGGGGACATATAGTGTTGCAATGCTCCCTAAAATAAGGTTAGGGAGTGTTGGCACTCCCTGACAATGGGTAGGGGAGCGTTGTCCAAAATTCCTTTAAAAAAACCCAACACTCCCCCATAATGGTTTCGTGAGTGTTGCAATGCTCCCCCAAAGAGGAATAGGAAGCGTTTGCACTCCTTGACAGTGGGTAGGGAAGCGTTGGCCTTCAAAATTGATTTTTAAGTAGTTTTCTTCATGGAAAATGCTTTGTACTCCTCATCAGATGATTTATCCTTGTTAAACCAATCTTTGAAGGTGTCTTATGTGTCCTTATGATGTCATTAGAGACACAACATAGGCAAGATGTAGTATCATGTTTGCAAAACTTGTGACACTTGTGACACTGCGACATTTACGACACTTGCGATGATGACAATGGGTCATAATCAAAATGAGTAATTTTGATGTGTAACAAATAGCCCCCCAAAGTGTGAAGTTAGAAGATGGAAACTGATGATTGAAGTACTTTGTAGACTTTTTCGAGAAAGGGTATGGACTCGGAGAACCTAGTAGAAGCTGCACACAAACATCAAACAAATATTATGATATGTTTCAAACCCAAGGCATGCATACCTATGCTTGGGTGATAAAGAATTGCAAGGTATGGCCACCATAAAATACATTGCGGATCCATAATTATATTAACAAAGAGTATATCCACCAAAGATATAATGTGGATATATACTTCCATGACATGGACTGATCATAGCCATGAAAAATACACAATGCATCTACGAGACGACAATACATATCCACAGACCAATACAAAGTGGATCTATGTAACAACATATGTGTCAATATTCAAGAGAAACTTTGTTGCAACCTGGGCAAAGTACATATTAGAGTGATTACTCAACCCAGGGTCTTCTTACTGATCTCGATGCAATATGAGTCTAACCATGTGAATATATGTTTTGATGTCAAACATGGAAGAAACCACTTGATTACGGGTCAATGAGGTAAACCATTAGCAAGTGCGAGGGAAATCACCATTGATGTCAATGATTCCCAAGGTACCCTACTACATTCCAACGAATGTGAATAGATGATATGAAGTCGAACATTCGTAGAATCACCCGATCAGGGGTCAATAATGTAAACCCACAGTCAGAAGTGAGGAGGCCTACCATTGAAGAATGCAGGTCCCAAAGTACTAATTGGTTTCTAAGTCAAGTTCCCAGATAATGTGTTGAAGTTGATAGAAACAGACTCGTCGTAGGAGGGCCTTGATGTATCCCCCATCAATGACACAAAATTGACACATAGATATAAATTGGTATATCAAATGAACATGGACTGACACAGGTATTGAAACCAGATATTTTTTATGGCTAACTCTCAAGGCAGATTCTTTTCTTGAACACTGAGGCACAACAACAGAAACATGACATGGACCAAACCATGATGATGTAGTGGATACTGCGAATTTTGTCGAGTGACCCAAACGAGTAAAGAAACTCAGAGGATTTTTTCAGTGCAGAGGTTCAATGGATTAAAATGTATGAAAATACAAAGTTTCGTGTTCAAGGGAGACTGTAAGAGTTACTTGTAATGTTTTCAAAAACTGATTGGCTTGCTTCCTTCAATTCCCCCCCCCCATCCAGATAGATGAGTACCTCTTTTTGATTTAACGAGCTTGAGGAGGATAACTCATGCTCGATATAACTCACCTTTGGTAAGGCCCTCTTCCTTTATTTAACAAACTAGAAGAAGTAAGGGTTTGGTCCCATATGGGCCCTTCAATGTATGATTTTTTTAACTAGTCCAGAGAAGGTAAACTCAGTGATTTTTCATGTTTAGAGAGTCTAAAAAGCACTTAAAGATGACTCCAGGTTTTCCGTTTTTGTAATGTTAGTCTCGTGAGGCCAAAAAAGAGATAATTTATGACTCAAAAGATACCTTTTCAAACCTTTTAATGAGTGGGAAAGGAAGCAATATCACTCGAAAATATTTTCATGTTTAGAGAGTCTAAAAAGAGATTAAAGGAGACTCTAGGGGGTTCCTTTTTCATATAACCTTTGTGAGTTTGAAAAAGTGATAAACGTATACTCGATTACATTCTCATGTATTTACGAGAATGAGAAAGAACAAAGACTAAGCTCGGTATTGGTTTCATTTCTACACAAGCTTGAAACAAAATTAAAGTATGATTGTAAATTCCCAACATAAATTCCAAAGGTTGTGATACCCATGGATGATCAGTACTATGCCCCCAACGTGAAAATATAGTGGCATAACTCCAGAAAGATAATCAAATTCCGGAGACATCAAATGAACATGGCCTGACATGGGTATTGAAACAAGATATTTTTGATGGCTGACTCTCCAGGTAGATACTTCCCTTGAACATTGAGGCACAACAACAGAAACCTGACATGGACCAAAACACAATGATGTAGTGGATACTGTGACTTTCATCGGGTGACCCAAAGGATTAAAGAAACTCAAAGGATTGGTTCACTGTAGAGGTTCAACGGATTAAAATGTATGCAAATACGAAGTGTCATGTTCAAGGGAGATTGTAAGAGTTACTTGTAATGTTTTCAAAAATTGCTTGGCTTGCTTCCTTAAATTTCCCCCCCATCCGGATAGACGAGTACCTCTTTTTGATTTAACGAGCTTGAGGAGGATAAAACATGCTCAATATAACTCACCTTTGGTAAGTCCCTCTTCCTTTATTTAAAAAACTGGAAGAAGTAAGGGTTTGGTCCCGTATGGGCCCTTCAATGTATGATTTTTTTAACGAGTCCACAGAAGGTAAACTCGGTGATTTTTCATGTTTAGAGAGTCTGAAAAGAACTTAAAGACGACTCCAGGTTGTCCTTTTTCATAATTTTAGTCTCGTGAGGCCAAAAAAGAGATAAATTATCACTCAAAAGACGCCCTTTCAAACCTTTTAACGAGTGGGAAAGGAAGCAAGATCACTTGGCAATATTTTCATGTTTAGAGAGTCTGAAAAGAGATTAAAGGAGAATCCAAGGGGTTCCTTTTTTGTATAACCTTTATGAGTCTAAAAAAGTGATAAAAGTATACTCGGTTACATTCTCATGTATTTATGAGCACGAGAAAGAACAAATACTAAGCTCAGTATTGGTTTAATTTTTACACAATCTTGAAACAAAATTAAAGTATGCTTGTAAATTCCCAACGTAAATTCCAAAGGTTGGGATACCCATGGATGGTCAGTACTATGCCCCCAACTTGAAAATATAGTGGTATAAATCCAAAAATATAATCAAAGGCTAGAGACATGCACCCCAAGATTAAAATCCTTCATTGAATTTAAGGTTGTCACCAATTTCTATACTAGATGGAGAAAAAGGATACAAGTGGATAAAATGAAGGTTAAAAAATGAGACGTAACGAAAGACTCGAATTGGTATGAGAGGTGACTTTTTCATTTTTTAATGATCTTGACACAAGAAAAGAACTATGCTCAAGGTGCCAGGCTCAATCCCAATATTTATGTTTCATTTTTTAACAAGCTTGTCACAGAAAGGAAAACTATGCTCGTAGCCTTTGTTTCATTTTTTAACGAGTTTGCCATAGAGAGGAAAATTGTGCTCGTGACTTCTGTTTCATTTTTTAACGAGCTTACCATAGAGAAGAGAAACTATGCCCATGGACTCTTCTTGATCATGGATTCCAAGAGGATAATGCTATGTAATGACACCATGTCAAGGGACAAAACTCGGTCATGGCTTCCAAGATATTTTCATTGGATGGATGAAGAATGATCTAGAAGGAACACATGTCGGGGGTCTCGTCAAGGGTAAGGAGATCATGCTCCAATATCCCTAGCTAAGATATCACCATGTCAATTACCGAATCTAAGTCATCGAAAGTTGAAGTCATGGGATACAATGCCACATAATTGACTTGTGGCAGGGGTGATATTGATTGCATATAAGAACCATTCAGGGAGGTAATTGGGTTGATGGTCAAGTCAGGGCCAACAAATGAAAGTTAATCAATATTCATGATTCTTCCATTGTACGGGAAAGATATCACACAGAAAAAAGTGGACACAATAGCTTTCATGGAATTGACATAATCTCGCCCAAGGAGTAAATCGAAATCCAAGGGGTCTTGGACTACCATGACATCAACAAAGACAATTTTCCCTCCCAAAGTTATGGGAAACTGAGGAAGGATCCCTAAAGGGTGGTTGGCTCTTATCTTAAAAGAAAACATAGTCTGGGTAACCGGCACAAGCTGAGGATAACCCAAATCTTGCCAAGAAATAGAGGACAAAATACTAATGGACAAACCTTCATCTATCAGCGCAGGCCAAACGTCCCAAACACAAACCTGTATTGTAATCTTGAAGGGAATGTGAGAGGGAAGATAAGGTCCAATTAGCACACCCCAATAAAAAAGGATGGCCTCATTACTTGGAGGGGGTTTCACAGGAGAAGGAGGAATGCCCCCCAACACGGTAGATTTTGTACCAACGAGAAAAACGTGGGCAAAATCAGGTTTACTCTCTAGTGGGAGAGTAGGATTGATTGATAACGACATCAAATTGACCACTTGGGTTTCATTCTCCAAGGAGAGAATGGGGTTGACAGGTGGAAACAGATCAACCACTTAGGTTTCCCTCTCTAATTGGAGAGAGGGATCGATCAAAGATGGGATCGGATCAATGACTTTGTCAACTGGTTCAACTAAGGATGTGACCATATTGATGACATGATCAACCAGACTAACCGATGAAGGGACTGGATCAACCACTTTGGCACTCGTCAGAGGAGGAGTGGGATTGACCACGTTGGAACTCTTCAAATGAAGGATGGGACTGACCAATGACAAGACTAGATCAGTCACTTAGGTTTCACTTTTTAGATGAAAAGTGGGGCTGATTGATGACAAAACCAGATCAACTACTTTGGTTAGTGGTTCAACCGACTATGAAACTATATTGACCACTTGATCAACCAGACTAACCAGGGATGGAACCGGATTGACCATTCCATCAAGTAATGTTGGGATGGGAGAAATATTATGATAAGCAGTTGGAAGTTGAAGATTTTCCAAAAAATAAGAAGCCTTGTCCATACGAGGACAAAGGTGAGAATAATGATTACCTTTACATAACATATAAGGAAATTTGGCAATTGTCTTCTTCTTACCAACCTTAGAATTAGTAGTTGATGTGGTGTAACCATCATGTCTATCATGGGCTGATGATGTGGAGGACCACATTTCTAAGACCTTGAAGAGACCAGGGTAATCCCTCAGAAAGTGGTCACCCTTACAAATCCTGCAAGGGAATTTGGGTTTCAGATTCTTCATTGTAATCTTATCGACCTCATCAACACTCCCAGTATGATTAATAGTAGCTGGTTGTTTGGATCAAACATCTGATATGGTTGGAGGCTTGGTCCTTTTCTGGTTCCTCTTCTTCTCTTTTCATTTCTTCTTCTTCTTATCAACCTGGCTACTCGCTTTAGATATTTCACTATGTGAAGAAGGAGAAATGGAAGGAGACCTGACAGGCGAAGAAAGAGAAAGGTCAACATGAGGTTCATTTGTGGGTGGTGTGCTTACATCTGAAGCACCTGCATTCAATATCACCAGAGTGGAAAGAAACCATATCGGTAACCGAATTGTTAGACCTAGAAGGCTCAAAGTAGCGATGTAAGGAGGACCAACGTTTTCGTAAGAAGGAAAAACAAAGGTTTCCCCTGGCAAAAGGGTTCCTTCATTGGTCATTCCAAGAAATGACACCATAAAAAATAAAGATCCAACCTAAATTCTGCTAGGGAGAACAAACAACACATGCTAAAAATCTAGTAATAAAACAAGCAAACAAAACCTTCTCACAATGAGAACACTAGTTAGTGATGAAATCCAACGTCGCGAGAACAAAGTAAGAAGGGGATGAAATAGAGTGGGTAGAAAATTTACGTTGATGACCTACTTAACGAAATTTCTCCTCGGTGCAAGCTCCCACACATAAACATGGGTATACCCTCCAAGGATCCTGAGTGATTTTGGCCAACGTCGATTCCAGGTACTGTGAATACTTTCCCCTCCACAATAACCTTGTGTAGATACCCTAAATAGATAGGCCACTAAGGTTACCAACTACAACCATGATGCCTAGGGAAACAATGGATAGTCTGATCCATGCACAAGGGTAGGGTATTTGGCCTGAAATCAACTTGAAAGGCTTCCACTCATCATTGTGGGTATACCATCAAGAGACCCCCATAATATGCACAATATCTACACCAAGACCAACAAAGAAGGGTAAGTAACTCTTCGAGTCTTAATGAGACCTCAGGTTTGACCCTTGTGTGAGAAGGGCTTCCCAGGACAAAATGTAGAAATTGGATTTCATTGATCCCTTACACAAGATTCTATGTTTATTTGCAGCTTTGTAAATTTATCTTTCACACCTATTCCAAATCTCTACAACTAATCTAATGTAGATTTTCTACCAGAAAATATAAAAATGTTGAATCAATTTTTAGTTTAGTGCTTTATTTTTAAGGTTGTTGTTTCTCAAAAGGAAAATGGCGTGGACAATATGGTTTTTTGATTGAATCAAAAGTTATGAAAAGATATGAAGATGCACTCTTTTAATTTCGATGAAATCTATGCTACGAGAAGGAGAAAACATTCATCATTCCAGATGCACAATGTCCCAAAATGCCAAAAACCATGCAATTCCGCTACTTCAAATGAAAGTTAGTCTCAATACCCAAAATTGAGAATTCATATATGATATTTGTTTGATGATGTATACAGAAAGTAAATACAAAAATTTCAATTCTCCACTACTTTCAATCGGGAGAAAGAGTCTGATGCAGATGCAAAAGACACGAAGCAAAAGGGATAAAAACGAACCATGCACTCAAGACAGTGAGGTATGAAAGAAACAAGTGGAAACTTGTTATAACAATCAACAAAACCATCAAGGATTCTACAACCAATCTAGAATTTAGGGAATACAATAAAATGCAGAGAAGAATCCAAGAAATGATAGGGAGAAAGAGAAATCACTCAAAACTGTCCTGTCAAAAAAGTAGCTAGAAAAGGCAATTTCACATTTATGAAAAAGGTTTCAAGATACAATAAATAAAATAGGGAGTGATAAGTATAAAAAATCATCAAAATCCAATCCAAACAAATTCACAAACCAACCACAGACTCTGGGTAAATATCTCTATAAAACAGGTTGCAAAAGACTGAGCAGAAGAAGGAAAAAACTCTCAAAAAAGAGACTAGCGCTCCCTAACAAAAGGGTACAAAGTGTTTCAACACTCCCTAAAACACTGTAGGGGATTGATGGCTCTCTAGTATGGCCTAGGGGGGGGGGCTTTGAGCCACCCATAAATTCAAAAATAAGTCAAAAGAAAGAAGAAAAACTCACCCAGAATGTACAAAAATTGGTGAAATTACTAGTGAAGGTAGGAGAAGGAAAATGGATGATGAAAACCAGTAAAAGTGATCCGAAAGGTGGTAAAAAGGGAAAGGACAAACCAAGGAAAGACAAATAGTAGTCCTTCCCCATTGGATTCACCAATTTCTATTATAGATAAATCCCCCTGCGGACATGTGGATTCTCTCTTGGATACTAGACCCCTATAACCAAGACAAAAAGAGTGCTAATGTTGGTCACTAACATCCTTTTAAACCTAG
>ML841051.1:16957-28031 GCA_009831015.1 Picea engelmannii
CTGATCTTTCTCATATATTTATAAAATGAATGAACAGTCTGGGCGTCACTATTAATTTCCGCCACCTGAAATTTGCCTCTAAAAGAGACCCAAATATCTCTCAAATCGTACATTTGTTTGGGAAAATATCTACGCGAAAGGTAAATGGGTCCATTTTGGTTCTCGGTTTTCAACTGTTTCTTCAAATTCCTCACGGTTTGGCTATAACCAGTTCTGCAAAATCACCTTTCTGATCTTGACGCCTTTCCAAATTTTATCTGTTGTTGCTCATAAAATTATTTGTAGCAATCCAAAATTATTTTTGGATCAATCATCTTGAACGTATTTGGATAATAAAATTAATCCATGATCATATCCGTATCAAATATTTGATAATAGAAACATGTGAAACAAAAAGAAACCTAAATTAATAACCTAAAAATTGTGAATAAAACAAAATCTAGAAAAATAAAAAATAAATTTAAACTAACTATAACTTATAAACAAACATTATTTATAATTTGTTTTCAAATATGATCAAGAAGCTTCAAGTTAATGGAGAAAAATATTAATTTTAGTTTTCTACAAAATCAAACAAATGATAGATAATTCTTTGATTATTATTATTTTGAAATGAGATGCAAAATGAAAAAAATAATAATTAATTAACATCACCAAATGATTTCATAAAAATGAGAAACCAACCAAGATATTATTTGATGAAGTATTGAACACATTATTCAAAATAGTCAAACTTGCTAATGAGCAAAAGAATAAACACATAATCATAATTTAAACGAAAGTAAACTTTTGATAAAAATTAACGTTTTTGATTAAATTGAGATTTTTATGCTCGTTTATAACTTTTGACATATACTCTTGTAATAAATGTCTCATACTAAAGTGAATGTCTTAAGTTTGTCTCAAAGCAACCCAAGGAATGGAACTATTTGAAAAGGTTGATTCTGTAGCTCATTATAATTATCAAGATTCTAATAGGGGCCCTTTAAATTTTGTAAAAATATAGGGGGACTTGTTGGGGCCCAACATGACTGTGCCGACCATGAGAATTTTTCCTTCATGAATGGGTTCTCTGGCTACAATAAAATCCAAATCCATCCAACAGATCAATATAAAACTGCTTTTACTACCCCGTGGGGTACTTTTGTTTATCGTGTCATGGATTTTGGACTCAAGAATGTAGGTGCTATGTTTCAACAGGCCATGACTTATGTTTTCCATGATCTTGCTTGCATCATCCTCGCTTATTTGGATGGCCTCAATGCTCGATCCAAGAAGCGAACTCAACATTTAGACGACTTACGCATCATTTTTCAATGATGTCACCAGTACATTATCCCCTTGAACCCCCTCAAGTGTGTATTTTTCATCACTGCCAAATGACTTCTTGGGTTCATTATCTCCCAACGTGGCATCACGGTGGACCCCCTCAAGGTCCAAGCTATCACAAAAATTCCACCACATAGGTATTTACGCCAAATGCAGAGCCTACAAGGCAAAGCTAACTTTTTACGTTGCTTTGTCCCAGATTACGCCACTCATGCGTATGGTTTCCTCTTCTTACTGCATCATGATATCCCATTTCGATGGGATGAACATGCTCAAACCGCGTTTTATGATTTGAAATAGTTCCTATCCAATGCCCATTTGATTATTCCTCCATACTATGATCATGGTTACATCCTCTACTTGTCATCCTCAACTGTCTCAGTAGTAGGAGTCCTCATCCAATTAGGGGATGATGGGCGTCAACATGTCATTTACTACATTAGTAAAAATATTTCAGGACCACATTTGTACACATTCATTGAGTGTAGCCTGAGCGTAACCATTCTACCTTAGATTTTTCTTTGTACACATTTGTAGAGTTTTTAGTCTTCTTTTTTACCACCACTCCTCATGTCTGATATACCATTTGTGTTATTGATAGATGCATCCTCCATCGACATACCACGTCGGTTACGTTGATGGTGCCATTTGTTGGACCCAGAATCTCACTTTGGTCGCTTGGGCCCTCTATACCCCTTCATATGTGCTGCTCCACTCCAATGAAATATGTTTAGGCTTGGCCACCAAAAACCAAGCTGAATACACCGTTGTCATTGGTATCCTCACCGAGGCCAATAATCACCACATTCATCAACTTAGCATTTTATTAGATTCCCATCTTGTCGTCCTACTGCTCAACAATGTATATCATGTCCATGATCCTTTCCTCTTTCGCAAATACCTGTAAGTTAGAGTCTTATCTCACAACTTTGATTCAACCATATTTACACATATTCCAAGACAATTTAATCAAATAGTAGATAATAAGGCTAACCTAGTGTTAGATTGGCATTTATCACATCAAAACATCATCACATATACATAAGCATCATACATCTGTCACAACATATATATTAGACATCATAAATCATCAAAGACATAAACACATAAATACATAAATGAGCCAAAGCTATGTGTTCATAGATATATATATCCTCAAAAAAGTCATAAATGTTTACAATATACAAAATACATCACCCGTAGGCCAGTGAGTCCCCTCACCCCTATAGGTACAAAATGGGTACCCCCTATCCTATATAAAATGGGTATCAACTACCCCATACAAAATGGGATCAAAATCCTATACAAATACAAAAAATGACACTCATGGTGCCCCAAAATCTCCCCCCCCAGGTCCTCTGTCAGTTGGAGGCACCCCACCAGCTGGGGGTCCTCCAGGTCCAGGGGGCAACCAACCAGTCATCACTTCCCCAACTACAACTGCTCAGTGGATCAAGGTCCGTCACTCTTCCGACACACGCACATACTTCTCCAAGACCCTATTGTCCTGGATGTGGGCCCACAACCCATCCGACACACCCTATAGAACCTCCTCAAATCGTCGACGAAGGTCCTCCATCGCCCCTTTGGCCTCTGCTTGTGTCTCATGCGCTGGTCCAACACTAGCTTCATCTAGTCTCCGCATCTAGTCTTCCCTCGACTCATGTGCTGGTATAACACCAACATCCTCTCGCCTGCGCCTCTGTCCTACCCATGGCTCTGCATGCGACGATCGCGTTTTTCCCTAACGAACTGCCTCCTCGATCATATCTTCCTCACGGCCTCGGGGCCCCACATCTGGAAAAAAAACCAAAGGTATAGTCAACATCCATATATACATATATAATCATATTCTACTATCAAAATCACAAAACATAAATACACAAATGTACCTCTCTGATCCCAGTCCTCCCCAGGAGGCAGCACCATGTCAGGGTCGTGTCGGTAGTACATACAACCGTATGGGTACCGTAGTATCACCTATGGCATATGATGCCACATGTGTGCCATAGTGGTCATGAAGTAATGGCCACCCTCTACTTCCCCATGTCGTGCCATCACATGGGCCCACCGCATTTGACGCGGCTCTTGCGACCCTAAAGGCACCAACAAAATCCTAGGGTGCAAAAGGGGCACCCTCTCCAAAAACCAGACCACCAAGATTGACCCAAATGCAAATTCACTGGAGTCAATGGTCTGACATTGTTGAATCTACCCCATTTCCCTGTAATGCAACATCATCCCCCAAGAAAAATGGTCCCCATCCATGACCCTCTCCACGATCCTCAACTAAACTCCTATGATCTGCTGAGTCGCCAAGGATCCATTTATCCTCACTACCATGGAAGCAATGCACTATGTCAGGAGACCATCGAGCGCATCGATCCGAATGACTAAACCTGAGATCAAGTTTAGACCTGAGTAGTAGTGATGTGCCAAGTCAACCACTCTCTCATCCCCTGACAGTTGGGGGTCAGTAGGAAGGGACATCCCACATAATGAGAGCCCCATCAAAAAATAGACATCCTTGACCACCGAGAATGTAAGTTGTTGTCTCCTGACAATGAAACACTACAGATTAGTGCTCTACATAGCTATAAGATACTACAACAGGAACTCCTGCGATCATATCAAAGGATAGTCAAAGAACTTGAGAAACCCGCAGGCTGCCAAGTGTCTTGAAATTCCCAACTTCTCTCTCACCACCTCTCGGAGATGCTCTCAATATCTCTCTCTCCAGTGGACTGGCATAGTTCTCTCCAGTCACAAGATGATCACCTGCATCCACACAAAAAAACTTGGTCATCCCCCATCATCCATCAAAAACTTAAAAAAATTCAAAATTTCAAACACCCTTAGCCTTGCCTCCAGTGCGCGGCTTTCACCCATACAAGTGCACACATGTGCACAACTGTTCTTTGAAAAAATGCACACTAATGCACAACTATCTGAGAAACAATTGCGCATCAATGTGCAACTGTCACCCCGACAGGTGCACACACATGCGCACCTGTCCTCTACACAACTACACACAGTGTACAACTGTTAGCTTAACAGGAACGCACCTCATGCACGCCTCTATTTCCCTCCCTCGCACCCCCATGCACGTCTATGTCAAGGACAACCACACACTATGTGTGGGAGATGGAGTTATACTTGTGCATCCGAGCATGGGTATTCTTCCTTCTCCCATGCACTAGTGGGCCCATCCCTAAACCTACCCTTGTACGCCCATCTGTATCACCCCTAACTCAATTCTACCAAATTCACACTATGAAGGAGGATGGGACCACTAACCTGACTCTTGCAAATCCCAAATTGGTCGACTCGAGCTCCTGTAATCTCCAAATCTCCTCCAAATTCTCTCCTCAAATCACTATAGCGATGAGTACAAATGAGGTGGCATTGTGGGCCCACCGGCCATATATAGTCCCTTTTTCCAAACTTTCACACTCAGCTACAGGAGCCAAAAGCCTCTTTTTCTCGATCCTTTCTCAGCCATGGGACCATGGTCCTACCATCTACACAGTCACATTCCCCGAGTCATCATCTGAACTTGGCCTCAAGGGAGCATTTTTCTCATGTCATGTTTAGGTACACATGCTCATGTTCAAAATGATCAGATAACTATTATATTTTCTTTAACATCAGATATTTTTCATATTGGGTATTTGTTTTTTATGTTTTCATGTACTTGGTCATCACAAATGATGCAACCCGTTCAGGTATATGTTCGACATTGCCATGTAATTATTCCCTCTAAAACTCAATTGCATTTCCCAGTCACACCCTTTGACGTTCACCTTTAGTGTCCAGACATACAAATCTATAGTACCGTCATCTCTGTTGCATTGTGGGACTGTCACTCGACAACACTCTCCCCCACATGAGTTTTCCCATTCATAGTTCCCCTTGACAACTTGAAAATCATGTTGATTTCCCATTCATAGTTCCCCTTGACAACTTGACATTCATAGTTCCCCTTGACAACTTGACAATCATAGTCTTATGCACTTCCAAGAATAGTCCAGATACTTCTTCTCATCATATTTCTATCTTTCCCAATGGGATCCTAGGTCACCTCATCTCGATTCTATTAACTGCATCTCTGCAGTATCATTATCCCTCCATCTCATCCACCATCAATTTTCCCATCTGCATATTGCCCACCATTCATTTACCTCATACATTAACCGATCCATGGGGGCCCCACCCTCCACCAGTTCTCTTCGCAACTTGCGACCTCACAGACAAAGCCATCTTGCACCAGGGCACCCATTTCTGTATCTGTACATTCATCCCAAATTGATCTTTATTTACTTGGTAATTGTAAAAATCCTTTGTTTCCAACATTTACTTAGCTTTTTGTCATCACCCTTGATGAACTTCTTTTTTCCAGCAAAGAAACCCATGTCTCCCTCGGTTGGGGAATCCACTCTCTCTCATTCATAAACCCTGAGTATCCCAAATCCATGTTCCCGTGATCTCTAATTTTGTCCACTTTTTCAAGCCTCTGGTACAATTTAAACCCATATCTAGTCATCCCCATGACACTAGATACAATTTTATTGTTGTTTCCAATCATTCTTCAACATTCCCCAACCAAGGGAAGTCTTGAGTCTCACCACATATTGACTTCGTCCATGTTACCTTCCAGTTCCTGATCTCATCTCAGTAGATTTTTCAAATCCCTTTGCTTTTTGGAGTCACACCACCCTTTCTGTTGACATCAACACAGTTTCCATAAGGGCGGTAGTATCTTTACTCTCATTACCTTTACAATGAGGAGTATCGGATGAAACAAAGAGAATCATCATTGCTCTTTGATTCCATTGACCCCCATCACATCCGACTTCAGAAAAATCTCATGTTAGGGTGGTTCTTACTATGCGACTATTGCATTTGTTTTATACTAGCCGAAGACCTTTGAATTCGTTAGGCCATCAATGCCTACGAGTCATCGACCCTTCTTACAGGTATCCTTTCCTCACTTAATAGTATGTTCACCATTCATAATTGTCATCTATTGTTATCAACTACCCCGGAGGGCACTGCAGTTATCTACAACAACATACATCTTCAATTACCTTCTTACATTTTGGTTACATGACATGAGTATGGGGCATGCCTACCTCATTTGTATACAGATTTTATTTTTTCCCTAGAGAAAGGTTTGGGTCCCACAATTTCCCCTCTCCCTCCGATGGATCACTCTTACAGTTCCTCTCAACACTCTTCATTACAATGGCACTCTCCATAGAATAAACATTGATGTATTTTGACTATATGTATGCTCCTAACCTCACACATCAGGGGGCATCTGTTATCACTGAAATTTCATTTGCAACATTGCACGCAAATGGTTACAAAAATACATCAATGCCAACAACAATTAGTTCACCTGCAACACTAAAATACATTTCAAAAGGAAAAAAACTATACAATTGGGAATAAATTGACATGCACAAAGTCACCAAAGGAAGCGTGCACACAGTGTGTGGGTCAACAAATCCCTTAGAGCACACAATGTGCCAAATGTGTGACTGTGTATGAGAAAATATGCACATTCTCATGAATGACACATTTATGGTTCTTGTCGCCCCCCCAACCACTTATGGACTAGAACCCAACCTGATTTGACCTCCATATTTGAGCAAAATATGAATGGTGGGCTGGTCAAGGACCAAAGGGTTCCCTAAAAGGCCCCTTGTTCACACCAAGAACCAATTACATTTTTCCCTGAAGAAATGCTATAAATAAGAGCCATGGGTGCACTAAGAAACCAATATGTTCATAGTATTGTTATGCTTCCTCAATTCTCCCTTGAGAATCATCTTTCCTCCTTGGAGTATTCAAGCATCATTGTAATAGGCCATTCCACTCACCTCTTGAGGGAATAAGCATTGATTTTCTTCACTATTTGTCATTTTTATTCCATTGAAAGAAGAGCTAACCATTAGGGAACTCAATAGCCCTCCCAAGGAGGAAGAGGGGACTCATAAGTCTTCATTTTTCTCTACGGTGTTTTGCCTACTTATATAGTTATCCATTGGTGGCATTATCTTGGTCATTGGTTGATTGTTTATGGTTTTGAGTTTCTTATGCATTCTAACTTTTATTTCTTAGTTGTTTTAGTTTGTTTCTTTGTTTATTACATGTGTTTGACTTGTTTAACCCACTCACGAACTTCTGTCTTGTCTAGCAGGCCCAACTAGGCATGAAAGTGTTGTTTTGCTCACCCAAGTGACAAAACCAACACAACAATTATATATTGCAGAACATAAGACCAAGTAGTAGATATATTCACCAAAGTACTATCAAAGGAAAAGTTTTGCAAATTCAGAGATGATCTTGGAATATTTCCAAATGATCATTATGGGGGAGAAATGTTGGAATAATAATGCATTTGGAAATATTGTATATTAATTGTTGTTAGTTGTTATATCCTGAAGGTCTAATTAGAGTTAGAGAAATATGCTTGAGATATTTGTTGAGAGATTTTTGAGTGAATTAAGGAGTAAGTGTTGAGAGATTATAGGAGATACTTGTCTCTCGAGATATCTCCTCTCTATGTATATATGTATCCTTTGTTAATGATAAATTTTGAGTTGGTGTGTGTATTATTATTGAAAATATTTTCTCCCTTAATGTGTTGGTATGGAAATAATTTGGTTTCTTATACTTATATGTATGTTGAACTATGTTCAATTAGGATCAAGTGTTGTAACAATGTATTTAAATGGCTCCTCTTATTGGAATACATAGCTCTATGATATGCATATTTCCCTAGTTCTCCAACATGATATCAATGCTATTGGTTTGAGATATAGTCAAATTTCTATTAGTATTTGGATGTTTTCAATTGTAGGTCCTTCTATCGAGTCAGATATATTTGGCAGATTGACTCAGGGTTTCAGAATACAAAGAAGCTTATTACAATTTCAATTTCAGAGTGTCTATTGATTACAGAAGCTTTAGTACTCATATCTCTAAGCTTGTACTCTATAGTGAACCCACTACTTATTATGCATAATATATGAGACTGTATTACTTATGGACATGAGGCAATTAGGATAGAAGGTTACTAATGTTGGCAAATATTTAACAGACAATGCATGCTTGTTTGCTTGTCATTGATGGCAAGTACAACAATGAAGATGGCATGAGTACAAAAAGTATGTAATAGATGGGCATTATGAGAAGACGTTGCAGAGAAGATTCGAATAACTTCAGAAGAGATAGTGCAGAGGATTGTTGGCAGATCATCGATGGAAAAATTAGAGTAAGAGGAACAAAGTAAGCTCGGGAGGAGAAGCAACATTTCTGATCGTTGGATCCCTTTTTTTTTTAATTCCCGAAAGAAGGAGGACCGTCAGATCTAATTGTAGACAAGAAGAATGCGCAGAAGAGGAGGACATATCTCAGGCGTCAGATCTGAGCATAAGTTTCGATCATCGTTGGATTAGGGAAAACCTTCACGTTCATTAAAGTGCAAGGAGAAGTGGGCTCACAAAATCCCGAAAGAAGGAGGACCATCCATATTCAGGCAGGACACATGGCTAAATATCATCATGTCGCTGACTGAAAAGTCAAAGGAACGGGGTTCCCTAACCTCTCGAATTCACGATATGCGAAATCACGAAACTATCTTAGTCGTCAGATCGAGGTTTGTTGTGGACCGTTGATACAACTCCATCTCGGAGTCTCTCTTATCGTGACTTGGAGTGACGAGAACCTCCATATAAGGAACAACGAGATGCGATATCGCAAAAAGATCAGGACCGTCAGATCACCAAGAACGTGGACCGTTGATCCGAGCTCCATATCGGAGTTTCACGAATCGCGACTAGGAGAGGCAATAAACATAACCTCCGAAATCGTGATATGTGAAATCACGATTTAATCGGAGCCGTTAGATCAAGGTATGATTTGGACCGTTGATCCGACTCCATTTTGGAGTTTCGCAAATCGCGACTTGGAGAGGCAAGAAACATAACCACAAGAACACTGAAATTGCGATATGATCTGAGCTATTGAATCAAGATCAGATATGAATCGTCGAATCATAGGTCAAGTGGCAAGTGATTGGAGTTTCGATGACTTGGAGTCAACGAAGCATGGTGTGGAAACTTGTGAAATATGAAGCACCTTTTTGGCACAGCCTATGGTCACCGCCAGTGGTCACGAGAAGGGAAGGAGTCAATTCAGATAAGCTCCATTTCAAAGTTTCAGGGATCGTGACTTGGAGAGTCGAGATGCCTCATCTCCAGATTCATGAAATGAAAAATCACGAAAGCGCTTTATGCATAAGCGTGTGGTCACAACCATTGGGCACATCGATGGAATATGGAGGAAGAATCTAGAGGTGCTAAGATTCACCACAGGGATCCCGAAATTCTGAATTACAAAATGGAGAAATAGGCACAAGATTATTTATTCTTAATCCAACGGTTCAAGTGAGTTTGAATATGATTGGAGGGTTACTGTTCCATCTCATAGTTAATTGATCAGTAACAAATCTGTTAGCTAAACTGAGTCATGATTCTTGATTGGTTGGCATTTCAGTTGCTTAGACGGTTTTATTTTTCCTAAGAAGATGCAAAGTGTAACTGTTGTGGGTGTGTGTGCATAAAAGAAAAAGATACAGACTGTGCGTGGTTGGTTGTTCTGGACGAAAAATGAACTAAATTGTAAGAAAGGGAAAATCACAGGATGCGCAGTGTGAGACTAAAAATATGCGTAGTGTGAGATAAAACTCAGAGAAGAGTAATAGATGAGGAAAATACTTGAAGTAGAGAAGAATGACAAAACAAGTTGAAGCAGAGAAGAATTGCAGAACAGAGAAAGGAAGAGAAGAGTTGCAGAACAATTAGAAGAAGACCAGATTTACAGAACAAAGAAGAAGTGGTAAGAATCGATTTATCTATGTAGTTGGTTGTTTAATTATTCATTTATATTCCAGGGTGGTTGGGAGGTGCTAGGGAGGACTTTTGTCCTCAGAGGTTCAAGTGGGAGCTTGAACACAGGGAGTTGTAGCTTCCATCTGGTTGCAGCCAGAGAAACCAGGGTGGTAGGGTGGTGCAAGGGAGAACAAGTGTTCTTTGTTATACAGGTTGGAGCCTGTGTAACTGGAAGTTGGTGCTTCCATCCAGTTGGTGCTAGAACATTAAGGGAGTTGGTGCTTCCTTCTAGTGGGTGGTAGAGAAACCAGAGAGTTGGTGCTCTCAAACAAGTTGGAGCTTGTAAAACAGAGGTAGTTGCCTCACATTGAGTTGGTGCTCAATTGTAGATGATGTACAGAACTTAAAAGACTGCCTATCATTTCGAAGAAGAAGAGGTTTTATCCCTTTATGGGTTTCCTCGTGAAAAAATGTCTCTGTGTATATCTTATGTGTGACTGATGCTCATTATTTATATCATCTATATGTTGTATAATATTGATAGTCACTTGAAGAATATTTAAGAATGGTTTAATAGATTTATTATTGTTTAATCACAGAGACAACTAATTCACCCCCCCCTCTTAGTTGTCTTAGTAATTTCAACAATTGGTATCAGAGCGGGTTCCTTTTATTCAAAGGTAGATCTGTAATCTTAAACACGACAAGTCATGAAGGGACTTCAGCCTCTAAGCCCCCTCTGTTTGATGGAACAAATTTTTCCTTCTGGAAGATTATAATGAGAACATACTTAATGGCCTTGGGTGCTGATGTTTGGGATGTAGTAGAGACTGGATATACAAAGC
>ML841051.1:41792-77124 GCA_009831015.1 Picea engelmannii
AGTAAAAACTAAAAAATACTTTTAAGACATGTCAATAAATCCTAATAGAAATTAAAACTGACAAGATTGCAAATAGTAAACATGATTGATATTATTTTTTGTAAAATCCATATGAGAGGAGATTAAATAGTGACACACACACATCTCAGATGTGATGGTATAAATAAGATCCTCTTGGTTTCGATAATAATTTATTGGAGTCGTCTGATCTTGGAACAAACCTCCCTCGATCTAAAGGAGCAACAACAAAGTTAACATTGACTATGTTGTTTCTCTGTTGGATTGAGAGAGGTTTTCTCCCAGAATAAACAACTCCAATAAATTTTTATATACTGAATAGGGCCAACCACGTGAAGGTGGAAGCTCCTATGCCCCCCCCCCCCCCCCCCCCCCCCCCTCACATCACTCTCAATTATCCAATACCCAATCTATATTCTACTTAAAAATATGCATTAAAAATATTCAAAAGTGATAAAAAGTGATTGTAAAGTTATAAATGAGGTTTATCATTCAAAGGCATATGTCATAAAAAAATATTTTTTATAAATGAGATTTATCATTCAAAATATGTTCCAAATAAACTAGCTATATAATGTACATCTATCTGTCTTATAAAATTATTATACATCATCAATTTCTTTTAGTCTTCTTTTGTGTTTTCTAGTTCTTAAGTAATTCATCAATCTCCATGCCTTCGTTTACTGAGTGCTCTTCAACAACTGATGTAGCTTCATTCCTTTCATGCCGAGCACACTTGGTCTCATACCTGCATCGTGGAGGCTGCTGTGAGGGGCCATCACCTACAAAAACAAAAAATATTAAATTTGTATGGCCAATTTTTAAATATCATTGAAGTAGTTCATTAATACTAAAAAAAACCTCTGCAATGTAATTATTTACCTGGTCCACTAATCGAAATTGTTGGAATGGATACCATGTTTCCTTGATCTTCAAGTCGAGGAGGCTCAACTAAGACATTCTTTTCCATTGAAACAACACAATTTATAAGGAAAAAATTGTAAATGTATAAGTAATAAAAATTAGAAGTCCAAAATTTATAAGTACGAAATTATTAAGTATATGATTAATATACAACCATTTTACCGTCATGGGCCTTAGTCACATGAACATATTGGGGATGCACTGCACTGGGATGGGGCTGCTGGGGAGCACCACGATCTCCAGGCCATACTGCACTATCAACACTATGTTTTCAATGCTAATGGTTTCTTTGATAGTTCTACTCCCCTGATTAAAACATAGTAAGAAATTAAAGTTATGGACAATATCAAACATTTACATATTTTATAAGTAATGAAAGGTTAATGTGGACTGAATTTTATTTACCTTATCCCACAAACTGGATCTTGGGGTGTGCCCCATGATTTTACTATGATCAACCATGACTTTATATCCATACTTGTAACCAAGTTGGAGGTCTTCCTCCGTGGTTTCAGTTCCAAAATTGTTACCCTGCATTACATAAGAGTATGTTTTTTAATGGTTTTGGTTGCAATTACCAGACTGGGTACATACGATTTGTGACTGTAACCTCAGGTAGCCGTCTTGGCCTAGCTTGTGTTACCCATGTTTGGAAATCCTTGATTTGGTTTCCTTCGAAGTTTCAGGAAACCTATCATCAAAATTTTCAAGTATGTTATATACTGGAGTTTTATTTAGATCTTAAGAAAATTAAGGGTATTGAAATCAGAATATTGTAATTTATCTTGGGGTACCAGTTATTGTTTCTCCTGATTTTTTTCAATATATTTTCTTTTGCATCATCAATGATTTCCTTCCAATACCTCTCTGGAATCAAGGGAGGATGCTCATACCTAGGGTTTCCTACTGATTTTCATCTATAAACATCCCGTGTATATTTTAAATATTTTCCCACTGCAAATGTAACCGCTTTTTTATTGAATGTCTCTACTCCAAAGAGGCTTTCAAGATAATCCATAAGTTATTTTTTGAGGTTGGAATTCTGGAAACTCCACCTCATTAGTAAGGTTTCCCCAAAAATCAACAAGATTTTGCTCTCCAGGTGTCTATAAAAATGGTCGTTTCCCACACACAAAAAGATATGATCATTAGCTTAAAAATAATAATCTAGATGATTTATGTATGCGATGGACAACATGAAACAATTAAAATATGAAAAACTACCTAGAAGTCTTATTTGTTTTAATGGAATTCCGTTATCATTGACCAAAAATGTGCATGGAAGGGTCCCCATGATGGTCACACATCTAGCTCACGGAAATGCAACCATATCAACCACATCATCATCCTCATCTCTGTCACCACCTCTAGAGCCTGGCCACTATGTGGATGTCTAGTGGTGCATGGCATGGCTCCTATCTAAAAGTGTGGAATATGGAGAAGTAAACAATACTCTATAAGATATATGACAACCCATGTCAGGACTTTTTGGCATCTCTATAGCACCACTACTACCAACATCAGGCTGAACAAGATCCAAAAATATCTTTATAAGAAAGAGAATGTTTTTTTGTGAGATAATGTAAAAGTTAAAAAATGGAGTTTCATAATTGAACATATGAGTACATTAAAAAAAAAAAAAATTAAATTATGGTTATTACCTTATATGTGTTAATTTGTGACATAAGCAGATTGATCCTTTCTAGGATGTCAAGAGTTTGATCTTAATGGTATAACAAGCTAGCAAGTTCCTTGTTCACTTTAATGATATTTTTTTTTTATCAATACCATTGGATTAGGGGATGAATACAAACCCTCCTCATCGGAGGAATAATGATCAACATGGTTTGTGGACTACATATAATTTCAAAAAAATCAATGTTATTTCAATTATATAAACAAATGAAATAATTGATCGCTGCACAAATAAAATTATATAAACAAATAATAAAATTCGTGTAAAATGAATGTCGAATTTGATAATCATTTACATGTTCTGCGGATGGCCCTTTTCCACGATCATCCTACCACATTAGAATATAATTAGAACCCCCAAGTATTTAAAAAATTGTTAACGATAACAAAAAACGGCTTGCCACGCAAATAAAATCAACCTCAACGATCAACCCCCACATTATTATAAAATTGGGATCGTGAAATATTTAAAACATTGTTATACAATGCAATAAGTAGAGGCTGCTTAAAAAGGTGTTTCATAAGTACCCACACACTATTAGTCGATGCTTCTATTCGATTCAAATGGTAATCCACTAATAACTCTTCCAGGGAGCGATCTTTTTTATTGGTCACAAGACAACCCGATTCTCTTCACGTCCCTCATATATGCAATTCAGTTTCTTGTTTGTTGTCTTGGGTTATGTGATGTTTATAAAGCTTGCAATATTTCTAAAAGCTTTAGGCCTTCCATCAATATATATAGTTGCTCCCTTATTTTTATTGTTGTTTATTAGCTGTATATAATTTGCAGTGAGTGCATATCTCTGCATACTTCGCATGTACCGAACCAACCAAATACAATCGTTATAATTGTAACATGGTCCAAAATAGTCCATCAATTCAATTACTGTATTGTATTTTATAGTTATTCCATCCATGGAAAATATCCCTAGGCCATGCAGGGAGGATGGTTCAATGTGATATGTCATATTGTTGACAATGAAGTCAATGTCTAATAGAGGCAGTTCCTTAGACACACATTGTTTCACCAGATGCTTATGCCTGAGTGGAACCTCTATGTCTCCTATGCTCTCATCATCATAAGAGCATGATCCTCCTTTGACAAGAAAATATTCCATGTGTTTATGAAATTTTCTTCAAAAATTTTCACCTCTGGTCCTTTTTCGTGTATCATATCTACTAAATGCAGTCACATTTCCATCTATTTGTCCTAATCTTCCCTCACTCTAGGAAGCAGTATTTGAAAGGTACCTTTTTTTTTGTACCTTCAGTCGCATGTGCACATTTTGTTAGTGAGTAGAACACATGCACAAGATAGAATGGTCCAAAAAATCACATAGGTGCAAATATCAAGTAGAGTTTTTTCGAGGCTACACACTTATAGGGCCATGATTTCTCTCTCCATAAGTTATGAATAATATCTAATCTTATAAATGAGAGGGTATTGGTGATATTGATACATGTATATTTATGGTTATCACCCTTATGTTGGTCAAATTTGTGATGAGCCTTTCCAATATCCTTTGATCCTTGGTTATGTTCTTGAGAGAGCCATTATATCTCTCTAGATAGGTCTTGACATGACATTGATGATGCTATATTTTTCTAGATCTTACAACCATTGTGATAGATCAAGATCCATTTACTAAGGAGAAGTTGTTTCCTTGTGGAAAAGTATGGAGGGACCTAGATCTGAGTGATAGAGGTGTTGTAGAAAGATCAAGTATGGTTTGCTTATTGTACACATTTATTTTAATATAGATCTACTTTTTTTCCCTCCCATTTTCTTGTGTTACTATTATGCATGTTTGTTATGTAAAGATCTAGGAGTTGGTGGCGAATTACTTAACTTGAAAGTAGTTTAGATGTAGTGTTTTGAAATTACTTGAAGTGTATATCTTGGAGTAGGCCGAAAGGTTGTGCATGTTTTATTTTGTGCATATTTACAAATGAAATCAGGGATTAAGCCTTTTGGATCAAAATTTATCACTTGGTCAGCCATGAATAGAAGGTATGTCCTTTTCCCCATCGACATTGCATTTCACATCATAATCATTATGTATAGGAAATACGTTTAGTGTTTTATCAATTATCTATGGTGATCTATCAACCCACTCATAGGGGAATCCATTAGTTAGTAATAATGAAAAATCCCTACAATAGTATTGGTGACTCCACTGGGGAAACAAAAAAGGACATGCTCAATTTTTGAATAATGAGATGAAGATCAATGAATTTTTCAGTGAAATTGTCCTTGTTGGATAGTGCTTGTCATGCCATTTATGGTGGTATGTGGAATGTTTCATAACTCCTCATGGTTTGAGAGTTATGGCCTTACGAAGTTGGATGACCCTCATATGTAGGCTTGAAGCTCTAAAAGGTCAAAGAAGTCAAAGAGATTGCAGAGAAGAAATTATTATTTAAATGATAAAGTAAAGTGAGAAAGTCAAGGAGGTTTATTTATATAATAAAGTGAAGTGACAAAATCAAAGAATATTATTTAAATGATAAAGTGAGCTAACAAAGTCAAGGAGGAATATTTAAATGATAAAGTAATGGAGAACTTTCTAAATATGGAAAGTGGTTAACCATAAAATGAGGAAAATGGGTTAAGTGACCTAGAAATGGGTTAAGTGACCTAGAGGTGGCTTAAGTGACCTAGAATATGCTTCTAAGGAAGCTACTTGAAGAGTATAAATAAGAGGCAAGGGTCTCTTTTGAATAAGTATCTCTTGAGCATGTATTGAAGATCTATTCTAAGAGAGAGAGAGAGAGAGAGAGAGTATGGAAGATCTCATGGATGCATCAAAGATTCAGTAAGTTTGATATCATGACGACCAAAGTGTCAGAAGTTCAAAAACCATAGTTTCTGAGGTATACGCAGGCTGTAGTGATCCAGGGCATGTACATACACAGGTTGAATGAGGACAGGGTGTGTACAGTGGATGAAGTCATGAAGACTTGTGTGTGAGATGGTGCCAGGCTCTTGAAGACTGAAGTTGGTTCCAGATTTTCCTTCTATGGGCTCAGATCTTCCTCAGAAATTTTGGTATGGTTACATTATTGTCTTGATGGATACTCTTGCTTGTTGTGTAGTGAATTCTTAAGGCATTATTGGTATGGTTGTTTTGATGTGGTTTGTGTTGGTTGATAGAGTGAGAAACACTCTTATGATTCATTACTGATATGATTTCCATAATATGTTTATTTCTTATACATGATTGAGTAGCATTCATATTGTATGGTTGAGGAGAGTGATTAAGTTGTTGGAGAGCTTGGATGTGTTGTGATTGGTTATGGGTTAGATTGGAAAGTGAAAGAAAGAAGAGAATGTGGTTGAAGGTTGCAGAGGATCTAATTTTATCTTGAAAAGAAAACCCTAAATACTCAGATGTGATATGCATGCTATAGTACATACTAGTCGTGTACATACGCAAGCTATACTACTGGTATAGCACATACATACATATGTTGCACTACTGACAGGTCACATACCTATTGACATATTAATATCTATTGAGGATTGTTTCCTCATCTCAATTGGTGCCGAGGGTGTAAGTTGAGTCTTGTATTATAGAGATGGTGCTCATGTAGAGTTGTAGTCTATTCAGTTGTTTCTGATAAACCCAAGGATTGTAGTCTGTAATAAAAAGAAAATTGTACATACATATTGTGTTATTTGTGTTGCTTGTGGTGATGATTTATTGATGAAATGTTGTTGATATATGTTGGTGATGTATGTTCACATTTAACTGGTTATAAATGACATCAATAAGTAATGGGTAAATGGTGATTTCTAACTAATGATTTTTGTGAAAGGGAATTTTTGGGAAAAAGAGCCCTACACTATTCACCCCCCCCTCCTCTTAGTGTAGTCAGTGTGTCCAACATTACATACACCCACTCTTTAGGAAACTTTTTCTTGAAGTTATAGTCTAGTAAAAAGTGCAGGGTAATCTTGAGAGTCGACGCATGGTCTTTGTGTCCTCCTAGATAATAGATCTTCGGATATACTTGTCCCATTGGAATTTACTTAATACATAATCAAGACCATATACTTTGAAATATCTATACTAGCCTAGTTTGGAATGACCTTTCATCAGTCACATATAAATTACTCTTATTATCTCATGGGATATGTCCAATACATAGTAGTGCAAAACTGAAATAGACATTATATTATACACCTTAAGTAGGTTTAGAGGTAATGGAATTCGACCTAAAACTCATCCAATCCTTACACGTATTTCAAATGGTCTATTTAAAACACCATGTTTATTGTGTATTATCAAGGAGTTATAGGGTGCAGGACCTATACTTGTGGCATGCATGGCACATCATGTTATTAATGACTTGATTATAAGTCATTGGTTAGTTGAATTTCATATCGATCTCCATTGAATGCTTTCACTGTGTTGTACTTTACTAAGGTATTGAAGGACTATAAGGGCATATGAGCTCAACATTGAATATTTGATGCACCCCAAGGTAGGGTGGAAATTTGAGCTTGAATACCTTATAACCACAGCACTTGGTGATGATATATGGCATGTATTGTAGTGACATACACTTGATATATGAGGCCTTGATTTTTTCTTTCCAAATACGAAGCCACACATTGTCCCTAACTAAGAAGTTGTTGAAGACACAATCATTGTCATGCCACTTATTGAACTTTGGCAAGGCTTTTCATGGAATATCATCTACTTGCACTGAGTATTTTGGATGTGATCAATGAAGTGTGTTTCTTTTTTAACATATTTTATATGTAGACACAAAGGTTCCCACCATTGGAGGTGTCATATAGGAAATGACCATTGGCCAATAGGTTGAAATCCAAAGCATATTTCAAAGGGGCCACATTGTGTCACATTATATTGAGGAAGTTATAAAAATTAGTGAATGGAAGCAAGTTTTTTCATCATATGTGCATGAATTCTTGTGATTATACATGGATTCTTGTGATTATACATGTGACACAAGTGCAAAAGAGTTTGGTTAACAACTTTTGTTTAATTAAGAATGGAACATTGTCGATGTGTCCAAAATTGTGTCACGCAGATCCCAAAGAGATTCCTAATTGTAGAAATGAATTTGATATATTTTTCATGAACAATAGACGTGGATGACTTATATATAACCAAATATATGTGAATAAGTGTTTCACAATGTCTTATTCATGGCACAAAGATCACCATATAGAAGAACCAATTGACCAAAAATTGCATTATGGTGGTGGAATGTGATAAGGGAACCTCACAAAAAATCCACAGAGATTAATTCCCATGGGTGAAAAGGAATCGATAGAGGTATATATAACCCATACCTCATGTTGGTAAGTTTTGTACTCACACAAGAAACACATCTCTTAATATATAATTCAATTCCAATGGGATAGTGAAACCAACAAAAATACTTTTGTAACATAATCAATGTCTTGTGGACAAAAAAATGATCCTCTTCCTTAGAGGAATGTGCCTCCAAAATAATCATTTTGTACTCATGTGTGGGGGGACATAGGATTATAGTGTGGAAAAATAAGTTACACAATGAAAATTTGGTCATGATACTCCTTTGATAATATCTACATAAATATGGTTTAATACTAGATCCACTATGTAGTGCTTCAACAAATTGTGTGTTTGATATTCATAATTGTTTAGAATAGTCAACAATGCATGAAATGGTGTTTGACATAAGTAACCTTTGACATAGTTAGATGTGCCATGCTTATGTTGATCACCAAGTGCAATTTTTGTAGATAGGTTATCCACTTGAATTGGTTCATGCTTCAAAATTTGCTTATGTCTAGACACACAATGAATGCTTATGGTTGGAGTGTTTAAGAGTCTCCTTCCCAAGCATGTAATGTTTCCATTTCTTAACAACTTGGATGATCACATAAAATTTATTTGATGTAAATGGAGTAATTTCTAATAGCATCACTAAAAGTTTTAAAGTGGTGTGCAAGGATATGCCCATTTTGTAGGAAAATAACATCGAGATCATAATTTCAGGTATGAGTCTTAAAGGGATGATGTAAATCAAGGATTTATAGGACCAAAAAAGAGTTAAGTTTGCTTTTGAATTATTCAAAGCCTTGATTTTTTATTTTGTCCCTTCTGAACATGATCTTTGTGGAAATCCCACATAGTAAAGAGTGGAGAGGGTGTACAACATGGGATAATCCCAACACAAACCTTTTGTAGAAGTTCACTAAGCCCAAGAAATTATGTAACTTGGTTAGGCTGGTCATGGTGGACCATTCTATGATGATATATACCTTCTCAGGATATACATGCAATTTTTTTTCATCAACAATGATGATGAAGTACCATATGTGCTTCCCAGTGAAGTCACATTTATCTAGGTTAGCAAAGAGATTTTGGTTTTGCAAAGTGTTCAAATTGGTCATAATGTTCTTCCCATGTACTACTAAAAACCAAAACATGATTAATATGAATCAAAAATTTAACTATGAAACGTTTCAGAATGATGCATGAGCATTGGTTTAGTCAAAGGGCATCACCAACCACTCATACAAGTCATCCTTAGCTTCAAATGTAGTATTCCAAAGATCCCTAGGGTTGGAATGACCTTGGTGGTAGTTATATTTCAATTTGATTATGGTGTACATTTCTCACTTCATTATGTCTACAATAACATCAATTCAAGGAATGGAGTATTGTTCCCTCATTGTGATCTTGTTGAAGGAGCAATTGTGAATGCACACACACACACACACTAATAACCATCTTTCTTTGACATTAGCACAATCGTGCTCGCACATGGTGATGTGTTCAATCAAATGTATCCCTTATGTAAGAGACCTTATATTTGTTGGGTATATAATCATTATCTAGCAATGATTTTTATGGAGTTGTAATACTTCTCTAGGAAATAGGTTGATATGATGCTTTAATTGACAATGGAGTGGAATTCTAGAGGGTTTTAAAAATAAATTTATGTATTTCTTTAAAAACATTGATGACTATTTTTGTTGCACAAAGTGCATGATGGATGAAACTTGTACAAGGGAAATAGTATTGTTGACAATGATTTTTTAGATAATCAACAAAATGAGTTTTTATGTATGACTATTCAATTTACAACATTGTTTTGCATAAATTAAAGAGATCCATATTATGCTTTACTTCAAGAATGTGAAAAATAATTATGTTTGATGTCGAGGACAATGCTCTGAAGGTATGATTTATAGATTTAGTGCCTTTCCCATAGCCATGGTTGTGCTATCATCACATCACATAGCTCCAATTGTGAATGCATGCACACTAAGAACCAACTTTCTTTGACACTAGCACAATCATGCTTGCACATGGTGATGTGTTCAATCAAATGTATGCCTTCTGTAAGAGACCCTATATTTTTTGGGTATCTCATCATTATCTAGAAATTATTTGTAATATAAGGTTTATTGGGTAATAATTCTCTAGGAAATAGGTTGATATGATGCTTTAATTGACAATGGAGTGGAATTATAGAGGGTTATTAAAATACATTTATGTATTTCTTCAAAAACATTTATGACTATTTTTGTTACAAAAGGTGCATGATGGATGAAACTTGTACAAGGAAAATAGTATTGTGGATGACAATTTGTTAGATAATCAACAAAATGAGTTTTTTTTGTACGACTATTCAATTTACAACATTGTTTTGCAGAAATTAAAGAGATCCATCTTATGCTTTACTTCAAGAATGTGAAAATGTTTCTCTCTGATGTCGAGGACAATGCTTTGAAGGTGAGATTTATAGATTTATTGCCTTTCACATAGCTATGGTTGTTCTAGAATCAAATCACATAGATCCATAGGTTCAACATCACATGTTACTTCATCTGTCTAAAGATCTATATTATACTTTACCTTGGGAATGTGAAAAAGATTCTCTTTGGTGTTCAGGATGAAACACCAAGGGAAACTTTTATAGATTCTATGTATTTCCCACATGTATCATTATTTTATAATTGCATCACATATATCCATATGTGCAACAAGCCTTGTCACCATTCATCCTTCCAGGGGTAGATAATGTATTGAAAATGCATTGATGGGTGACATATAATTCCTTCCTTTAATTGAGCCATTTGATGTTGTAGGGTTATGGGTAGATTCGGGTAGCTAATTTTGGGCCAAAGAATGATTGAAGAGATTATATTCCTTTGAATCCCATTGCCAATGCTAAAATTAAGAGGGTTTTTTTGAACACACATTTGACTATGAAAGATATTGTATTTCTCTATCCCCGATTCAATTTTTCACGATTAGGGAGCCTAGTCTATGTGCATTAGGATAACAAGAAAGATAGAGGATTCAAGTGTAAATAAGGAAAAATATTTTCCCTTGTCATGATCTTGTGAAGAAGGATTACAAATTTGTGCTAAAAGAGTCTACATGAATCAACATTTCGACTTGTCATGGTTGGAAGTCTTATGAGTGTTGCACCACTTACCAATGTACTTATGTTTCCTTTATTAACAAATTACTTTTTGAGCTTTGTAGTGTTATCTAGGAAACAATGAGCTTGCATCTTCTTTCATATCTATCATAATTTGTGGTGTTGAGTTCCATGCACCACAACACTAATCCGAGAAATTTCGAACGAAACTAGGCCGTGATCGGATATATAGAGTGGGTGTGTGAGTCATCTTTGAGTTTGGAAACCCTCCCATATCATCAATTCATGCATATTTAAATTTGACACTACTACGACACCATAATGATATTTAAATTTGACACTACCATGACACCATAATGATTCCATCGACACATGCAATACTTAGCGACATTGACACAACACCATCTCGACATGCATATGTTTATGGCGTCGATTAAACAATGAATGAAAAGATGGATTTTTAATCAAAAATATGACACACCTACATTCTATATACAATGTATAACCTGAAAGAAAAATGAATAAAGGTTGTGTTGGCACAGGGGCAGATCCAGGGTTCAATGCTTCAACAATGCACCAACAAAACCCTAACTACCGACCCTTTCGGCAACACCTATGAAGTAGGCGAAGTCTCACCTGAGGTAGAGGCAGGGGGGGTTTCAGGACTCAAGTGTATGTAACCAAGATGGGACACATATATGTGATTGTAATGCTTCACAAAGTACTTAGGAACAACACACATTAATTTGTTAGCTTTATTCACATCTCAGATCAAACCCTGAGTATAGATCGATGCAGTAACAATAGAAAACTATACATCACACTTAGCATCATAAGTTAAATCCAACAGATAGACAAAGCACTAAAAATTCATATATCTCTCTATCATTCATAATAATCAATGCTCTAAGCATATCTATAGCATAAATATCATAACACAATGAAAACCATCAACACATGATATACGTGGTTCACCCCAGTGTGGGGCTACATCCACTAACTACTTCTTCTTCTTTATTAGGATTCAATCTCTTACACTCCTCTGCTCCTGTGCATTAAGTCACAGAGCCAAGATTCGCACTAGACAGGTGATCTTCACACTATGCCTTAGATCCACCTTCCCAAAATCAGGTCAAGGAATAGATCCAACTCCTTTATTAGGCATAGAGCCTTAAATACACAGTCTGTTGCACAAAGCAACTCAGAACTACTTGCCTCTTGCACTTAGCTAGATACTACTTTTCTTGCACTAAGCACACTTCGCTTTTTCTACATTACATTCCTTCCTATATATACTTTTACATCCCTTACAAGAAGTCCTAATCATGGGTAAACCCATGTGCCAACATCCCAAAACCCTAATATAAAAACCCTAATGAACCCCTTGTTGGGTCCACAAAACAAGTGAGATCCTGCGATCTCAGCTCCGCCTGGGAGCTCCATCTTCCACCATCATATCAAAGTCCAAAAGTGGTCAAATCCAACCAATGTTTCCTCAAAACTTGGTTGAGGGCCAACAGGCCCCCAACAGTCACCCGTGTCTTGTCACGAGTCACTCAGATTTTGGAAACATTGATTTGAAGGCCTTGAGCTTAGCTCGAGTTGCCTCAACCTACTGCCTCGACCTGCTACTTCTCCTAAGCCTCCTTCTCAGTGAGCTCTTGGAGTAATTTCTTGGTAACAGGCCCTTTTAGGCGTTGTTCCACTATCGCAACCACTTGGTTTAGCTGCGAGCCTTGTCCTTCGATCTCCTCAAACACCATGCAGGTATCGTCCTGCACTAGTTGTAGCCTCTGTATGACTTCCATGACTCTACCCTGGATGGAAATAATTTGTTGCTAGATTGTGTGTTGTTCTTATGATCTATTCATTCTCTTGACTGCAGTGAGCGACATCTGCACTAGAACTGTCAGTGCATGTTGTTGCACCTCCTATAGTTGTGCTTCCAACTTCCTAAGCTTTGGGTCTTTCGTTAGGCATTCGTAGTTCTATGCACTTCTGTTGCTTAGATGCTTTCATTCTGAGGTGAGGATTATGATTCTTTCCATTGCACTCTTAGCATCTTCCTCCCTTTGATTGTGCACTTCTTGTGGAGTGCTTGGTTCCGCTTCAATATCCAACTCCGTTACCCTTTCTTGAAGTTGTTGAACAACCTCAATGAGCTTCGTCACTTGGACCTCAACTACCTCATGTTCCTCCTATACCAATCCTAGCACAAAGAGAAGTGATTTTCTCACAACTTCCTTGACTGCAGTCTACTCTGTGAGAAGATAGTCCTTTTCCTTCTATATCTGCACTTTGTCTCCCTCGAGCATTGCCCGGAACTCATCTCTCTCATTTTCATACGCGATTACACAGTACTACGCAACTCCCATTTGCTCCAAGATCTCCTCTTTTTCTTTATTCAAGGCTTATGTGGCCTGTTCCTTTTATTCTTGGACTCGCTAAAGTCGAGCCTTTGTTTCATCTGTGATTCTTCGAAGTTGGGCTGGTTCATCCCCCAACTCTATAGTCTCTGACGAGGAGGGCACAATAGGTACTGTACAACTAACTTGAATAGCTCGATGTATCTCCTTCAGATCCTTCTCAACTCTTACATACAACTCTTCTTTCTTCACGCCATATCTCTATAATAGGTCCTTAGACGCATCCTCCATTTCTCTACGGACTAGACTAATGTCATCCTCCATGAGCATAGCCTCTAGCTGGGGCTCACTTGCGCGGGTCTTATTTCTTGTCGAGGGTTTCTGCGGAGAACCCTTCCTCTTCTTCGATGTTTCTGTATCAGTAGGGGGGTCTTCGATGGTGTAGATTCTCCTTATCCTTTCTTTTCTCCTTCTTCCCCTCCTACTTCTTGATTTACTTCATATCCTCCTCCTCCTGTGGATGAGCTAGGTCTACCTTCTTCTGATACGTTGTCCTCCTCATTGGTCTCTATGTCTTGGACTTCTTCCTTTTTCTTCTTCTTCTTCACGTTAGTCTGTCTGACATTCTTGGACTGGGTGACCAAGGGGCTTTCGATGATGTCAGGGTCAAAGAGTTCTGCATCATCGATCGGTACAAGGAACTTTTTCGACCATTCCTTGGTGATCTCTTCCATATCTTCGTCAGTCATCTTATAGTAGGACTGCAATTTCTCCTTGCTCTCATCCCTGCGTGCAGTGATATAAATGAAATGTCGATCTGTGTGGAACTTAGCTAAGGTTCTATACTAGTGTAATGTTCATGGATTCATGCGAGGGAATGATTCTATGGAAACCTTCATTTGTTGATAGTAGGCATGGAACACTACATTTGAATGCCACTTCTTTGACATGCCATTCATGTACCATAAAGTGGATAAATTCGTGACCAATGGCTCCAAAGTTTCTATCTCCTGGAAGGAATCTCCTTCCGGCATTTTCCAAGTGACAAATGCGATCAACACCATCAACTAGCTGAAATAGAACTCATATCCTTGATCCTGCGCTTCACGACAGTCTTTCTCTAGCTTGTTGACGAGGTAGCTCGCCCAGTTCATTTGCATCCCCTCCATGCACTTTCCTGTGATGTCCACCACGAACCCAGTGACTTGTGTGGGGTGGTTCTTTCTAATGGGTTTGCCAACTATAAGTTGGAAAGTAAGGCACACTATGCCATCTTGGATAGAGGCTACCTTGTAGCCTGACTTTCCCTTCTCAACTTCGTTGTATGCCTCCTTTATGCGCTATGCCAGGGACCGATCTTAAGTCTTCCTTGGGTAGAACTATTGAGGGTTGGGTCCCTGCATGCTCATTCCTGTGATCAGGTGGATCAACGCTGGATCCATAGTAATGCGCTTGTTGAGCCACAAACATCCTCCATTATAGCACGATAAGAGGATTTTAACACAAGTGTTAACCTCCTAATGTCAGCCAAAGTGAGGTATCTTCATCACGTTGAGTATCGTGGACTGCGCGAGCTCCTTAATCCATGATTGGGAGACTATGTGAGGATTCTTCCTAGTCATCTTGATCAAATATCTGTGAGGTGCTAGCATCGCGTAGTTGTTTCTATCACCGAGATTGAAATCGTTGTTCTTCAATACTGGGATCTGTCCCAACTATCTTCCTTCTATGTGTATCCCCTTTGGGATGTACGCGATGATCAATGTATACTCGAAATCTCGTGGAAATTTTTCGCAGTTAACTGTGCCAACCAAAGGTGGGATGTAATCAGGTAATAGCGATGGGATATGCTTCGCATTAGCCAGATCGTCACGATGCTTACTTCTCTTCTCAGTAGTAGGGTTTGCACATTTCAAGCGACATCCAATCGAAGGGGAATCCTATAGTACCCTAGTCGATGATGCATGTACTCCCTCCCATATCATCAATTCAAACCCTCCCATATCATCAATTCATACATATTTAAATCTGACACTACCATGACACCATAATGATATTTAAATTTGACTCTACCATGACACCATAATGATGCCATCGATGCATGCAATACTTAGTGACATTGACACAACACCATATCAACATGCATATTTTTATGGTTTTGATTAAACAATGAATGAAAAGAGGGATTTTTCATTACAAATATGACACATACATTCTATATACAATGCATAACCCGAAATAAAAATGAATAAAGTTTGTTTTGGCACAGGGGAAGACCCAGAGTTCAACGCTTCAACAATGCACCAACAAAACCCTAACTACCGGCCCTTTCGGCAACACCTGCAAAGTAGGCGAAGTCTTACCCGAGGTAGAGGCAGGGGGGTTACAGGACTCAAGTGTCTGTAACCAAGTTGGGACACAGATATGCGATTGTAAAGCTTCACAAAGTAATTAGGAACAACACACATTAGTTCATTATCTTTATTCACATAGCATATCAAACCCTAAGTACAGATTGACGTAGTTACAATAGAAAAATATGCATCGCACTTAGCATCAGAAGTTAAATCCAACAAATAGACAAAGCACTAAATATTCATAGATCTCTCTATCATTCATAATAATCAATGCTCTAAGCATATCTATAGCATAAGTATCATAGAACAATGCAAACCATAAAAACATGATATACGTGGTTCACTCCAGTGCGGGGCTACGTCCACCAACTACTTCTTCTTATTTATTAGGCTTCAATCCCTTACATTCCTCTTCTCCTGTGCACTAAGCCATAGAGCCAAGCTTTGCACTGGATAGGTGATCTGCACACTGTGCCCCAGATCCACCTTCCCAAAATCAGGTCATGGCACAGAGCCAACTCCTTTATGAGGTATAGAGCCTTACATACATGGTCTGTTGCACAAAGAAACTCAGAACTACTTGCCTCTTGCACTTAGCTAGATATTACTTTTCTTTCATTAAGCACACTTCGCTTATTCTACATTACATTCCTTCCTATATATACTTTTACATCCCTTACAAAAAGGCCTAATCATGGATAAACCCATGGGATGACATACCAAAACCCTAATACAAAAACCCTAATGAACTCCTTGTTGGGTCCACAAAACAAGTGAGATCCCGTGATCTCAGCTCCACCTGGGCGCTCCATCTTCGCCCAACCTGTCGAAGTCTAAAAGTGGTCAAACCCAACCAATGTTTCTTCAAAACTTGGTCAAGGGACAACCTGCTGATGCAAACTTAAAACTTGTGTCAACCAATTTGTGTACTTTGAAATAAAAATAGGGTTTACGGTTTACATGATGAATTGATGATGGAAACAATTGGGTGTGCGAGTAGAATTTGAGTCTAGAAACCCTCTCATATCATTAAGGCATGAAAATATCCTATCCATGTCAAATTTCAATGCATACATAAACAATTTGAAAAAATTTCAATGTTGGCCCCATTCACAGGTTAGTGTTGCCCATGTCTTGTCCTAGTACGATGTCTTTTCATTGTTCCTTTTAAAATTCTTTTGAGACACATGTTCATGCATCTAGTACTACAAGGACATGTAATAATGTCGATAAACAAGTACTAGTTGATATAAATTTCACAATCTTCATTAGTTATTTCTTGTCTTTGTTTTTTGCTCTCATCTAAGTACTTCTTTGCTCCATAAATTAAAGACTATTAGTACAAAATCATTATTTAAATATGAAATTCCATCTAGTGCCTTCTTCTTGCCACTAAACACATGGGACTAATTGGCATGATGCTGGTTTTGTACAACATAGGCAATGAAAATAAAGAGCACGACCATGATGATGTGTATATTGTTGGGAGTTCCATGCATGACATTAATCCGAGAAAGTTCAAATGAAACGAGGCTGAGATCGGATATATAGAGTGGGTGTGTGAGTCATATTTGAGTTTGTAAACACACGTTCCCACATATTATAGTACTTCGAGGGAATGCAATAATTTTGATAAAAAAGAACTTGATAAATTGCACAAGCGCTTGATCATCAATTATTTGTTGTCTTTGTTTTTTGATCTTATCTAAGTACTTTTTTGGTACAATATTTAAGATTTATTTTATTATGTAATCATTATTTAAATAGGAAATATCATCTAACACCTTCTTATTTCCACATAACTCATGGGCCAAAGTCCTGTGTTTTCAAATAGTTTCAACGAACATTCTATAGAAATGACAAACACATTCATCGAAAATTTGTTGATGCAATACTATGACAACAATGATGACATATATGATCATGATGGTATAAAAATGAATGAGGTTCTATTGGTTTCAAGAACAATTTATCCTCTACTGAACAAGGCCAACCACGTGAATGTGGAAGCTCATATGGCCCCTCCCCTCCCCCTCACATCACTCTCAATTCCCCATACCCAATCTATAAAATTCAAAATAATCGAAAGCAACATAGTAAGATTCATGCATAGAAACTACCAAAACAAAAATTAATGAAGTAAATGAAATTATGTGTTTGCAAATGATATTTTTAGTTTACTACATACTCTAGTATATTGGAACCTATTTTTAGGTTTCACATAATAATTAAATAACATGTAACATAGGATATACAAACGTCACATAAAACTTAAAAACATGTAATTAACCCATGACATAAGTAAATTATTTTAAGAGAATAATTCATACAAATTAAAATATATAGTCACGTACATGATCCAAATCAACATCTTTATCATCCTTATTATGTATCTTCTTATTCATCGAACTCGACATCTGTATCATCATCTGGTTCAGAAATGGTGTTGAAAGGATTGGCGATATCATCATTGTCATCAATGTCATTTTCGAGCATATTTTCATCAACATCATCATCAAGATTTGCATTGTTTCCTACGCCTAGATCATGATCTTCTTCGTCTTCTTTGTCTATCGACCATGCATGATATTTTTTCTTTGTCTGATATGGAGAATCATCTTCTTCTTCAATATCATCTTCTTCCTGTACATGAGTATACTTAAATGTCCTTCCTCTTGGATCATATCTAACAACAAATAACCAATCCCTCTCACCTCGAATATTTGAGTAAAAGGCATGTTCACATTGGCTTGGAAAAACATAACGATCATGTCCTCTTTCAAACACCATTTTTTTAATCATCAGAAATCCATTGGCATGTTGAATAAAAATTCTTTCCTCATCACGTTCATGCATTCACAACCTATACCATTTGATGTAGAACATAACTAATTTGAAGGAATTAAAGTCACACCCAAGTATATCATTCAAATACCCATAGTATATATTTTCATATTCTCAGGGATGTTTGTCACTCCTAGAGGAAACATTAGTGACCTGGAATACTGCAGTTATCCCACTATAAAAAAATTTCCTAGTTTCATCCAATTGTTTGATGCGAAATTAATGACCATTGCACCACATAGCCTTGTGGTGTTTCAACTGCAATATGCCAGATATGTAAAAGATGCATTGTCAATCAATAAATGAACATATTTATATAACTTGGAAAGTATCTGAAAAAGATAGTACACATGTAATCACATTAATATAATATAAAATAACTGAATAAAATAGGTGAATTTTCTTTCCTTTCCATCTTTGAAACCACATGCTAAATCAATTTCCCTTTTCATAACATTGGCGTCTCTATTAAGATGAGCTTCTCTAACCAATTCAGATATTCGTTTCCATGATAACCTACCACCATGATGTTGTTTACATATTTCAAACCATACATTCATCCAATCAAGATTGTTTGCAATGTATAAATCTAGTGCATCCAAATCTTAAGCAACTAAATCAAAAACTCATAATTCACCAATATTAAATATTAGTTATAACCATGGTAAATATTAATAATTGATGAAATAATAGATATTAATATATTAATGAGTATGATCATATACACAAAAAAATGAAATTTTTTATGTATTATAATCAATCTCCACAATGATTAATATATTACCTCTCATTTTTTTCATTCTACCTTTCCCCAACAGGTGTTCTTGATCTTCAAATTTTTTGATGGAGTTCAAATCCCAAATGCGATCCAATGCATGCATAGTTGGTGTTGCTAATTTAGGAATATACTGACTAATATACACCATGGATTTATATACCATATATCCCTCCACCGTAGAACCCTTAGGACGTGCTCTTTGTCTAACAAAATCCTTCAATGATTTCAAGTGCCTCTCCACCATCCACATTGACCTTGTGTGCACATGTCCACACATTTAAATCTCATCAACTTGGTGTATGAGATATTTGTTGTAGGAAAATACCCCTATGGATAGGTGAATATCCCCTTGGATTCTAGACCCCTACTACCAAGACATAAATATGCTAACATTAGACACTAACATTCCTTTAAATGTAGTTAAACTAGTAAAAGGGAAAAGAGGAAGAAAGTATGATGTACCTTTTTCTGAAGCTTGTCCTCACTTAATCCAGGATGAACTTGATCTCCAAGCTCCTTAATGATATCCACAATCCAATAGAAAATGAAGACAAAGCAGACTTCCTACTCTACCAATATTAGATTAAACTAAATTTATCAATAATAGACAAGTATATTCAACCATACACAAACTTTAAGGAAATAGGCCAAGCATATTTTAATGAGAACATTACAAGGAACCTACAATCTGTAGATGTAGTTGCAGCAACATCTCCAAGTCCTCCTTGTCCAACCCCTTGCTCGAAAGAACCACGATCAAAATGACAATACTTTTTGTTGATTATTCTCCTCCTCTTCACCATGAGAATACCTCTTTTTATAGAATTTGAGAGGCTCAACCACCGTAGTTGTATTTGGAATAATTTGAAGATATGGCTCCATCAATTATGGAATCTCCCTTAGATGTAGCCTAAAGGTTGGATTCGAGCCAAACCAACTCAGATCATCTCTAGTTGTCTTTAGATATAAGGGGGATTTCTTCCCATGATTCTCTCAACCAATAGATGCTCCCTTAGAATTGGAAACAGAGCACTGCAACGCTCCCCGCTAGATGGACAAGGAGCATTAGTGCTCCCTGCATATGAGCAGGGGAGCGCTGATGTTCCAAAATTTCGTTAAGATGACCATTTATCAAGGAAAAACATTTTTCTTAGTTTGTCAAATGATGTGGTTACCCATTCCAACATGTTCTAGAGGATGTATCAAGTGTTTCCAAGGTGTCGTTCGCAATGTGACATATGCATAATGAAGATGCGGCATTTATGACACTTGTGACAAAAGTGAGACACTTGCGACAATGAGAATGTGACATTGTCGAAGTGTGGAATTTTGACGTGTAACAATAATGTTCTTGTGCATTGAAAAATGTTGGAGGTATATACCTTTTCATTTCACACATTAGCTGAGGAATTTCTCTCTTCCAATACTTTATATCATATTCATGGATTTCTTTCAATGACAACCATATACATGAGAGCATGACACAAGAAAATAACATGTTTCAACATAACATAATATATATTACATTACAAGTAAAACACATGTCATTAAGTACATGAACAACAAATTGAAAGAACTTTTTGCATAAAAATCACCACTACTTACCTACTGTATTTTCCAAGATCATATACAACTTGTTTGACGTTGTTGTCAAAGTCATTTGGGAGAGATAGTGGTAGAACATATTGTAAAAAAAAAAATCAATCGTTATTTGTTTCGACCAAAGTAGACAAAAATAAATAAATTAAAAGATGTATAAGTCCAATATATAAATATGTATACGAAAAGTATTACCTTAATGAAGGTATGCCAATCATGTGTTTTTACCCCACCAAATTCATCTTTCTTCGTTAAGATATTATTTATGTTTGAAGAAAAACCTGTGGGAAATTTAATTCTTTGAATGACCTCTTTTATATAATTGCTTTGTTTCTCTATTAATAACCATGGAGGGTTATTGCGGTCTCCATCACTATTTGATCGGATCACACTTTGCATTACATGATTGGCTTCCTGAATATCAGTACAAGTTTTGACAATTTTTTCTTTATCCCTCCTACCATCTATGATTCACCATAACATTCCTGCCACATTCTTCTCAATATGCATTGTATCAAACAAATGAGCTATTTTTAGATCCTCATAGTAGGGAAACCTCATGAATTGAGTGGGATAAAATTTATTTCCTCATGGAAGCCCATTATTAATACCTTCATGATGGTGGCCTTCATGAAGAATAAAAGAAATCACAACAATAATTATCAAATATGGTAAAATAAATTCAATGATTAAAATAAAGATTCAAAACATTATATATACAATACATAAATAAATTGTGTACCTTGATGATTTCTATTATATTCTAACCTCCATAGGTGAGGTTCCATTCTTCGTGGTTTTAAACCAGTCTCTTCTTTCCCATCGAAAATATGTTTTTCAATAGTACGATACCTATGGTTCTTAGGGAAAAGGTGCCTATACTCATCAAACACCACCTTTCCTAAAAATTTTGAATGAAGATACTTCATCTTAGGACCACAAACTGGACATGAAAATTTACCCTTTGTTTGAATACCCGCAACAGATGGATTAATGCCAATTATACCATGAGATTATTTAAAAATTAAACATTCATGATATCATTAAAAAATAATATAGTATTAAATAGAAATAGAATGCTACATACCACAAAAATGTGTTAGTTCCATGGAATCATGAATTTTCCATAAATGTATTCCACATAATTTAAATTTCTTCTCCCCGATTGTTGTAACCCTAAAACTGCACTAGACATGCATACCTAGCATCATGCCATCTTACTTGCTATCTTTTCCAAGCCATCACTGAACAACTCTTCTAAAAACCATTGTTTTGAAGGTGTATGCACCCTATACCACTACAACCCATGTACAAATGCTTGTTGCACCACAACAACTCGTGTACACTCACAAAAAATCACGAAAAATGAAAATTGAATATGGATATGGGTTTCTGGACCGTTACTTAACCGTTTGACCACCCATAGCCAGTCACCCCAACTGTTACTATCTCTTTTGGCATATAAAATAAGGTGGAAGAACGAGAGCATAGAAACTCTGCCCATTTCAATATTCCCCCGTTGCCCCAATATTTTTCAACTAGATTGTGAGTTTGAGCCAGAATGCCTTCTTCCTCTGCAAATCCTTGCCATTTCCCCCTAGAGAACTGAAGAGGATAAGAACACGTGGAAGTAGTTGGTGCATGGTGAAGGGGAGCCTAAGACCAATTTCGAGGAGCAGTGTCGGTCTCATGTTATAAACGAACTTTGTCAGATTAATAAAAAGAAGTACGTTTTCCATCCCGCCAAATGATGTCTTTAATCTTCGTGATTTTGTTTACATTTTTTTCTTATGATGTCTAACCCACTAATCCATATATAGAATGCATGCTTGTAGTTTCTTGTTTTTCTTTTGGTGAATGCAGGTCAGCCTTGGGAGGAGACTTGCAGCTAGGAAACAACCAAGCGCAAAGGGATCGACATCGAACACAGAGTTTAAGGTATGCCTACTAGATCCCTATACTTTGTCTTTTATGTATCATTGTGGGGTAATGTCAGGATAGTTGATAACAAGTAGGAGACTTTAGACGGTTAGCTCTACCTACATTTTATAACCCTGGTGTAGTCTGTAGAGGGGGTTTTCCTGCTATAGCAGAGTTGGTGACTGTACTGGGGAAGCCTCTAGGGTCTTTGGGGATATTTCTTTGGGTGTTTTTGAATTAGTTTACTCAATGTTTTTGAGTTTCTGTAAGCTTATGTGTCTTTAAGGTATGTTGGTCTTCCATACTAGTACTCCCTGCCTTTTGCTTGACTATTGGTTTTCATCTTTTTTAGAAGTTACAGAGGTGTACACAACCTGTCGTGGTCCTATACGCGTGCATACACACCCTGAATTTGGATAGCCCGCGTACATACGCTGGTTGCTGAAGTGTCAGTAGCGTGCCTATGTTGAGAATTGTTTTCTTAGAAGAGGCAGTCATCCTCTTCCCTGTCAAAAGTCACACTTCTCAAGGGTTTTATTGATCTATCCCTGGTCTCTGTTATAGCAGTCTGTAGCCTAGGTTTGACCTCAACATAGCTTTCTTTTCATCAAAAGATTTCTTGTGTTTTCTTTGATAGGGTTTTTAGACAAGTTTGTGAGTTTGCTTTGATTTGCATGTTTGGTATTGTTAGTGACCCCCTGCGATCTGCATTTGGTACTGAATTCATTTCTTGGTCTTGACTTGTCATCATTTTCCCCTTTTTTTCTTTAGAAGAAAACAAAAGAATTCATTTTCAAATTTCTTGTTTTGAAGCATAAAACGATAAAAAAAATATTTCATTTATTTGTTTGGTAAAGTAGTTTAGGTTAGTTGCTTCATTTACCAAGGAAAAAGAAAGTTTTCTTAAGTTCTTTACTTGAATGCTTAGGAAATTAAGTAGCTCTTAGTCGAGCGAAATATTGTTTTAAGTTTTTCTTTTCAAAGATCTGAGAAAAGTAGTTATGAAAAGTTTGGTTAAAGAGTTTAAATTGGCAAATCTTTATTTGTGAAGAAAGAAGTACTTTTGTTTCCAGTATCATCTTATGCTCTCCTCTTTCGTCTCTTAAAAAACATCATTGGTTTCATTTTCGTTCTTCTTGAATTAAGAAAACCACTAAAATTAATGCTTAATTAAAAGTTATTAGACTTTTTGTTTGAAGGGTCCATCAATTTAGTCTAGGCTAGAGCCTTGATTTAGGATTGGAGAGGAAACTCTTCAAGGCTACAAAAACAAACATAAGAGTCTGAGCTAGGGAGTGCTTGAAAGTCTAGTAACCATGAAGGTTATCCGGGATCCCCCTCTAACACAGGGGCTAAGCATGAGGTCGCGTAAGGAAAGGTAGCAGAGATAACCCCTCCAAAGTTAGACCAAGCATAGTGGGGAACGCATATATAGGGATTATCTTGGGATTCCGTTGATCACATTTGTGACGGAGCTTCTTGGGTCTCAAATCCGTTCCAGGTCCTCAGTCGTCTTCCAAAACACTTTCTTTCGATACCCTTGATAGGTTTCGGGCTTGATACCCTGCTCATTGTGGTCCACCCGACTATCGACTATACCCACCTGGTGATTGTTCGTGCACTGGCAACCTAGTTGCCTTTATCTTAGTGACTTACACAGGTGACTGCGGGGGTATACCATAGTACCTAGGGTAGACATCGGGAAACACTTTGCAAAGTATACCTGGAGGGTGCTTCCATATTCGAGTTTCACTTGCACCGGTAAGTTTCTCTAGTGTTGTCTGGTGTAATTGCTCTTCCTACTAGCTAGTGATCTGCTTGTCTTATCTCATAGGAGATTTTTCTAGTGTGTGCTGGTTTTTAACGTTAATAGAAATCCCTAGTGTGTATTTGATATTCTCACATTGTGGAGGATCAAGAGATTCACCAGTCGCGAAGGCTTCTTGGCTTGTTGTCGGTTAATCTGGGGCCACCCCGTCCACCGCTAAGGCAAAGACTAGCACAAAAGGGTCTTTAGAGGCGACCGAGCCACATAAAACTAAGCCCAACCCATATCCAAGAGGAGAACATTTGATTCCAGAGGAACCAACCATTGCCAAACTCAGAGAATAAACTCTTGGTCCTTATAACCCTCTAATCACTGATCTATCGACGCCCATCGTTGTACATGTTCACCCTTACGAGCGTCGGGTAGTGTCACAAACAATGATGGTGACAAATGTTGCTACTTCTTCAGGGAATACTCATACCCCCTCTATGGCTGTCACTACAGGGGGTTGTTTGCCTCCTAACCAACCATCTTCGGTCTAGATCACCATGGTCTCGATCGCCTCTACCTCGGGCAATGGTCTGATTCCGTCTATGGCAGCGACAGGCCCTCCGATTTCATACGAGATGCCTAGATTCGATACGAACTACGTCCTTTCCTACTATATTCTATAGAATTTAAGTCTAGGGGTAGGGAGCTATAATGCTCCTCTGCAAGGATCCATGGGGGGAAATTTAGATCCCTATAAATCTTTCCCTTATGGAGGGGGTCATATACCTCCTTCATCCTCTTCGCTCGATGGTGCTCACCAGCACTCCGTTGGGCTGAACGTAAACTATAGTTCAATTGGAGCAGGTAGTCAAGGACTTCCTTATTACAAAATGTCAGTAGGTTCAACACCATTCTCTTTGTTCAATGTGTTTGGTAACAACACATTCTCATCAGCTACCATCTCGGCCAAGGGCAACCTCGGTTATGGACAACAAAATCCTATGCAGGGTACTATTCTTGCACAGGGGGAAAACTTAGGAATTCCTTCCTCACAAGGACCTTGGAATCTGTGGTAGGGATCAATTCCCTTATCAGGGATGCCGACTGGGGGAAACCCCTTCCATAGCCAATGGAACCCTGGGCAAGGCTCAACACTTATGCCTGTTGGATCGGCAAGGGGAAACCCTTCCCAAAATCCTTGGAATGTGACGCAAGCCTATCCCTTTATGTCCTATTACGAGTGTCAAATGATGGCGTCTCAACAAGAACATAATCCATACGCTGGTCATGACCATGGTTATTACCAGAACCCTAGCCAACAACCTAACCTTTCTTGGAAACCTGGTGCGAGACAAACTCCAGGCTCCTTTTTCCCTGGTTATAATCAACAACCCAAATTACCTTTTCTGGCAAATCTGCACTTGCTAGACATGACAAGGTTATTAAACGACCCCATTTGTCACAATCCGTGTTGCCCCCCTATGCCGACCAAGTTTCCGTCGGACATTCAAAAGTTTGAGGCTAATCCTAACAAAGATCCAAGTGATCATGTGACTACCTTCCATTTATGGTGCTCGTCCAACTCTTTGAGAGACGACTTTATCCAGTAGTTTTTGTTTCAATGCACTCTCATCAGGAGTGCTGCAAAATGGCATATTGAGCTCGATCACTCAAGATACTCTTCCTTCGATGAATTGGCAATGGATTTCTTAAACCATTTCCAATTACCTGTGAGATACAACACTGACACTGAATTGTTGGCCAGCTTTGAGATGACAAAAGTGAACCATATCTCAGATCACATCCGAGAATGGAGACGCAGGAAGAGTTTGATAAAAGTACCAGTCCCACCAGCATTCCTTCTTGAGTGGTTCCTTAAGTATTTGGTACCTCAGTTATCTAAATATGTCGCAACCTCAGGGGTTGTTTAAGAAGAAGAAGCGATAATGAGAGCTCAACAACTAGAGATGATTTACTCTCAATCTGGTTTACTTTATGAAGTTTTTCTAGATGCACCACGGTCGATACTTGACAAGACCAGATAGATATTTGGACCACATGCCGATGGTATTGTTGGTTCAGCCCAAACGAATCCCGTTGATCATATGTCAAATCAATTGCAGTAATTTTTAATACAGAAGACAATGGCCAACCAAACCACTAGTTCAACTATTCCCCCTACTCAAATGTCAGATGTACATAGTGTGCAATCGACAAACCCAAAGGCCACCCAAAATCATGATGGAAAGAAGAAACAACAAAAGAAGGGTAAGGGGGATAAGAAACCTACCAATAGTGTTGGAGGGGGAAACACAGAAAATAAGAAGTCGAAGTATCCATGTAATATTTGCATGGAAGACCACCTGACTCACTAGTTCCCTCGGCTTGTGGAGGCCCATATGTTATTGGCACAGTAGCAGCCTTCCATGTTAATGAATCCATTTCCACATGGGAAAAATTTAACTCAAGCCTCTTCGAGTGCGGAAGGGGGCAGTCAGGGACCCCCTCCGTCTGTGAGTAATCCTTCATCCGTGAATGTCTACATGATGAAAGGTAGTGTTGACTTAACAACTAGGACACACGAATACATAATGACAAACACCTCTGAGAAAGGCAAAGAAGCTGAAAACCCATCTCTTCCTCTCTATATTGAGAAGGTGTTGGGAGAAACAATGACACGCATCCCAAAAGGTGCGTTCAAGAAAGCTTCCCATAACTGAAATGCAAGGGCTTCCCAGAACTACTCTGTGGTGGAGGATTTGTCAGAAACCCCTTGTGCGATGACTTCTTTGGAAGTCCTCCATAGATACCCTTCCTAGAGAAAGGCTCTATTAGCTGCCTTAGGATCTGCCGAGACTTGTAATCCAGGGACGATCATGCTTGATACGATCAAATTAAAACCTCGTCTTCCTTACCACGTGGCATTTTAGATAGTAATGGATTACACCATGAAAACTTTTACTCGAAACATTTTCTGCACGGTGGTTGATGAGGGCGCCTTGACATGCGTGATGTCTCTGGCGTGTTGGAAGGAAATTGGCCAACCTGTTTTGTCTCCGTCACCTACTCTTCTTACCTCTTTCGACGGTCATTCACTTCGACCACATGGAATCATCCCCTCTTTCCCTGTGCAGTTAGGGGGGAAGACCATGTGCATCAAGGTTGAAGTGGTTGATGCATATCCCGACTACAATCTCTTGTTAGAAAGGAGTTGGACCTATGCTATGCAAGAAGTGGTTGCAACAGTTTTTGGTCTTATTGTTTCCACATGAGGGCTGGATCGTGTCCATTGATCAGTTATCCTTCTCCTGTCCTGACCCTTCATCGAGGGTATCCATGGTCTCGATGATTGATAACCCTTAGCCTGACATCATCAACATAGGGGTTGGTTTGTGCCCACCTTTGATGGGTACTTTCGATTACCCACCTCTGACCAACAATGTCCATTACATATTGGTTGTTCTCGACCAACCTAGGGATGAAATATTTCAAATCTCGTCGTTCCACACGACTTACTTTAATGATCTGTGGACTCTTCCTTCCCCATAAGCTATGATGGAAGGGAAAGGGAACCATGGCATGGCCATGCCTTTGTCCGCGACATAATTTGCGTACTCTATAGTCCAACAATCTTCCGTCGACCCCGATCTGACTCCCGCAGAGGAGTTAGATCTGGTTCTCAAGCCTATTTGGGCTCAAGTTTCCCTTGTCAATACTGATTCTTTAGACTTAGTCTTTCTCTCAGACAAGGCAATTATTGAGGCAATGACTAGTCTGGACAGACCCTGGGATGATCTCCATCACAGATCTTATTTTCTCCCAGAGTTAAGAAGAATTGAAGCAGGAGAATTCAATTGGACTATGACTGGAGATAGGGCTTGTCCTATCAATCCTTTGGCTACGCACATTGTTTGTGCTGAAGGAAATATGGAAACCATCGCTAAAAATATACCTACCGATATCTCCAGAATCCCTAGCGTTGTGGAGAATATCTTCATCAGAGCATATTGCTCCCTCGAGGACATTTGAATCTACATGGATTTATTTAAAGATTTTCACGACGTGTTTGCTTGGTCTTACGAGGAAATTACAAGCATAGACCCAAGAATCATTGAACATGAAATCACGACATATCCTGGTGCCAAGCCGGTCTAACAGAATCTTCATACAGTTAATCCCAGGAAAGAAACAACTATTAAGGCTGAAGTAGAGAAACTACTCAAAGCTAGTTTCATATACCTCATTCAATTGACTCAATGGGTGTCAAATCTCATGCCAGTCAACAAAAAGTAGGGTATGATTCCCGTATCTACGGACTTCCATGATTTGAACAGAGCTTGTCCAAAGGATAATTTCCCCACGCCATTTATTGACCAGATAGTCGATGAATGCACAGGTTGCGAGGCCTTTCCTTTCATGGATGGTTTTTCGGGATACAATCAGATACAGATCAAACCCGAAGAACAACACAAAACCACTTTCATTTGTCCATGGGGTGCATTCTCTTATCGAAAGATGCCTTTTGGTCTAAAAAATGTTGGAGCTACTTTTCAGCGGGCCATGTCTTTTGCTTTCCACAACCTTAAACATGTAGTCGAGGCTTATCTTGATGATTTAGCATCATGATATCGTAAGAGAGCTGATCATCCAGCACACCTTCGACTTATCTTTGAGTGATGTCACTACTACCAGATTCACTTGAATCCAAAAAGATGCAATTTTTGTGTAACATCGGTTCGTCTGCTTGGTTTCATAGTTTTGACAACAGGGATCATGGTCGATCCTCTAAAGATTGAGGCAATATTTCAGTTGCCTCCCCCGTGCACAATCCCTCAGCTTCAGAATTTACAGGGAAAAGCAAACTTTTTATGGAGTTTCATCACAAACTATGTCAAGATCACAAAGGGTTTCATGGATTTACTAAAAAAAGGACATTCCTTTTCATTGGGATGAAGCCACTCAACGCTCTTTCGAAGCGTTGAAACGCACCCTCATGTCTACTCCTCTGCTTCGACCACCTAATTATAATAAATATTTCTTATATTACTTGGCCATTGCAGAGTCGACCATCGGCATGGTCTTGGTTCAAGAGGATGATTTACTCCCAGAATACGTGATATATTACCCGAGCCGAGGCCTGGTTGGACCAGAACTCTATTATTCCCACATTGAAAAACTTACGTTAGTAGTCATTCATGTTGTCCAGCAGTTCCATCATTATATCTTGTTTCGCAAGACCATCGTCAGTGCTGTTGTGAATCCATTTCAATATGTGTTGACACGACGTGTAATCAACAAAAAGATCAGTAGATGGATAGTTATCCTCCAAGAATTTGACTTGGATTTTGTCTCAGCAAAATCCAAAAAGTCGTTGGTCTTCCTGGAACTCATTTCGTAACTTCTAGTCAAATAAGGTGATGTTATACCTGAGGAGTCGCCTATCAAAGGAGACATGTTTTTGATCACGTCTTCAGACCCCTGGTATGGAGATATACTAGTCTATCTCTAGAATTTAAAGTGCCCCACCTCTGCTTCTCATGATGAGCATCGCCGTATATGCCATCAAGGAAAGAACTATCTCATACTCGAGGAAATTTTGTATCGTCGAGGAATAGATTGCATCCTTCGTCAGTGTCTCACTCATGAAGAAGAATAAATCGTGCTTAACGATTGCCACACAGGAGCATGTGGTGGTCATTTGTCTCGGTTGGAAATAGACCAAAAGATTCTATGAGACAGATACTTTTGGCTGACATTAATCAAAGATTGTGTTGAATCGGTCAAGAAGTGCCACTCGTGTCATATCTTCTCTTGGAAGATGAGGGCACACCCCACTCCCATGTTTTCCGTCATCATAGTTGGTCCCTTAACCAAGTGGGGGATTGATTACACTACATGAAACCCTCCTTCCGCAAGGGGGTACCGTTATATCATCGTAGCAGTAGAATACTTCACAAAGTGGGTCGAAGCTATGCCAGCGTTTAAATATGATGGTGAGACAACAACTCTCTTTTTGTTTAAACAGATAATAGAAAGGTTCGACGTCCTGAGAGAGATTGTCACTAACCAGGGCAGTCACTTTCAGAACAAAATGATGTCCGAGTTAACGTCAAATCTTAGGTTGAGGCAAGAACATTCGTCACCCTACTACCCACAAGTGAATGGTCAGGTGGAAGCTGTGAATAAATCCCTTAAGACTATTCTACAATGAACGATCAATTTGGCCAGGTCAAATTGGCATTTGATGTTGTACTCGACACTATGGGCGTACCGAATGTCTGTTAAAACTGAAACCAGTTTCTCACCTTTTCAACTCGTTTACGGGCTAGAAGCAGTCTTGCCTATAGAGTGTCAGATCCCCTCTCTAAAATTGGCAGTACATTTATTGCCAGACACTTCACCGCTTGAAGACTGTTTATTATATGTTGAGCAGCGTCGGGATGAAGCCTTGGCTAATGAGGCTCACAATAAAAATGTAAAGTGTCAATATGATCGGTCCGTCCATCCTCAGATTTCTCTGAAGGAGACCTTGTCCTAGTCTATGACTGAGATAAGGACCCCCTAGGGGCAGGCAAGTTCAAACCCATGTGGTTCAAACCTTTCATCATGAAGGAGGTTCTAAAGAAGGGCGCTTATTATCTGGTGGACTATGAGGGAAATTATTTGGTGGAGCCTAGAAATGGGCTCTACCTCAAGAAGTATTACTCGTAGGTGGGTCGCCTTGGGTGACTTCTTGTAACATATGTATAGTTCTTGTACATTTTCAGCGTTTGTCTTTTTGGTTTTATGGACGTGTCATTTTTGATGTCATATTTTCATTGTGGCAGATGTCAAGTGAATCAGAGGTGTTCGTTGGGTTTGCGGACGGTGCTAGCCGACACAATCGGAGGCTTGTTTCCACAGCTTGGGTGATTTTCACACCTCAGGGTCAGTTGATATCTTCAGGAGGCATCTGTTTAGGTGACGCCATAAACAATGTTGTTGAATACAACGTAGTCTTAGAGTTGCTTCATGATGCTTTGTTGCATGGTATCTCTCGCCTCCGGGTCTACTTAGACGCTCAGTTGGTTGTGTCCCAGTTAAATGGGGTTTACTGCGTTTATGATCCTACTCTACACCGAAGGTTCCTAAGGGTACATCTCTTAGAACAAATCTTTGATTACATTACGTATATCCATGTTCCTAGGAGATTGAATCAAATCACATATACTCTAGCTAATCATATATTAGATTGGCATATTGCACACATGTAAGGAAAAACACACAAACACACATGTAAATACATTTGTAGAATAGATGTAATCCATAAGACATAAAAAAATGTAAATACACATATATATATATCAAAAATATCAGAGTACATGGGTGGGTGCAAGCACCTCAAAAATATTTCCAGTAAGAGTCACGGGGCTTATGCCCTCAAAAATATACAAAAAGTGCTCTCGAGACGTAACTAGTCCAACCTAGCTAAGGGCAGGGCATGTTGGGCCTGCCATAATGAACAATGGTGTTTTCCAAACGCCGAAAGAGCTAGATCCAGGTTCGTGTCACCCCAATTATGTGAGTTTTCATTGACGGTGGGAGATCCTCGATCTCTGCTATAGGGATTATACGAGTGATCCCGATGAGGTTCCGCTCCACCCATCGCAATACTCTCTCAACCTCTCTGGTTGGAGTCCCCCCTGTTGTTGTTGTTGGTCTAGCGGCTACTGTTGGTCCTGCCTCTGGTCGAGGATGCTACCTGGTCCTCGAGAAGTCTATTGGATGCACTGGTCCCACATCTGTACATAACATATACATAAGTGTCAGATACTTTGGTATACAAAAAAAATGATATATATAAAAAGACATAAAAATTAAATAACTTTGAAAAGAAAAGTTACCCATCTCTCCTCGCTCCACTCTGGGAGGTATAGGCATGTCAAGATCCCTAGAAAAATTGATCCCGACATAGGGGTAGTCCTCTATTGTCGGAATATTTCATGACCACCAGTCAAAAAATTTATCATTGAAGGTCTCGATGGTCCTCCCTCCCCCCTGTCACGGAAACAACGTCGCCCATCTGCATAGCGTTGGGAGAGAGGCCTCATGCCCTCATATAGTCTCTCGAGGAATGAGACTAGGTACCCTCTCGAAGAAAAAGGAACACAAAAGAGTTGCAAACCTAAAGTTTAGATGCTCCCCTATCCGACACTCTATTAGTTGTCTCTTCATGCAATCCAGCATGGTTCTACTCCAGTCAATAATCCATGCATTTAAGCATTGTACTGCACAATGCATATGCACCCAGGAAGCCTGATGCAAATCGATGGATCCTGTGATCTACTCAATGAGTAGAACTATCACTTTGAGTGATAGGTTGGTGATCTTATGTATAGACACCCGAGAACCTACTTTCTCAGTACCAGCCTCACAATGAAGTCCAATCAACTCCTCAATGTTGTGAGGCCCGGGGGGAAAAGTACGCAAGTTGACTGGATCCCCTCTCCTCGAGAGACTAGTTAGGAAGAAAATGTCTTCAGTCATTGGAGTCAATGACTGCCCCTCGAGAATGAATGCCTCTACATCAGGATTCCAGTAATCTATCAAAGCATTTAGAAACCTGGGTTGTTCCCTCATAAACGGACACTAGAAGAACTTTAACAACCTGCATTGTGATAAAACAACGATAGAAACAGGGTCTTCTGAGACCAAAAATTCAATGTCCTCATGCTCCCTCTCTCTCCAATGAACCTACATCCTGCAAAATGCCAAATTTTGGAGAGTTAACTCTTGCCTTTTCATTTTTTTTCACTTCTTTGAGGGTGTACGTGGGCTGTCTTGGCGACAGTCGCATGTGCACGAGGGAAAAATATCTTATGCCCACATGTACACACAGGCTGTGCCTGGAAAACGCACATACACGTAGGGCCGACCTCTTTAAAGTCAACGCCCCCCCCAAAAAAACAAAAATAAATGCAAAAATGAAGGATGAAAATGCAAGAGAGGCTAGTTTGTACTTACTTGGTCCAAGTGGAAGTTCGTTTTGTCCACTGAAGGTCCCAGAATAAACTCTTTCGGGAAAGGGGTGTTTTTTGACTTTTGGTCAATTCTCAAGTTACAATGGTGATAATGAGTTGTCAGCATTCTATTTATAGACGTTTTGGCCCCTTTTTGTCATTTTTTGGACCCTTTTGTCATTTTTTCTAGCTTGAAAATCATTTACTATGGTTCGTGAGTTTCTCAAGGGATGTTACGATAAGTGTTACTTTGGGTATTTGGGAAATGTTTTGAGAGTTGAGTCATTTTTAAAGGTCTTTTGGTAAAAATTCATTTTTCCAACTTTGTGCATGTAAGATAGGATTCCACCTCGACTTGTTGCACCTCATTGTCTTTTTCTCTTTGCCATAGGATCGATGCCACTGAATTGCGACACGAAACCCTCACTCATGCTCTAGAAGTGTTGTAATTTAGTGGTATATCCTACCTGCACATGGATTCCCTAGGTAGATCCTAGTTGCATTTTGGTTTCCATGTCGTCGTTAATGATTATAGGCTCGGGAGTCCTTGTTAGTTGTTCCTAATTACAAGTTTGAACCTCACTTGCATGATTCATTATCACTTTTGACCTCACCCTCAGGACTCCCAAAAACCATGGGTCTTCTTTTAAGCCCTTTTTAGACCCTCTAAACATGAAAATATTACCAAGCGATCTTGTTTCTCTTCACACTCGCCAAACTAAAATTCGAAGGCACGTCTGTCCGACGGTAGTTTACACCTTTTTCAGTCTGGATGGTCAAATGTATGAACAAAGGTATACTCTAGGAACTTCGATTCACTAGAAGAGTATTCTCAGGTATAGATTTAACCCTTTTTCAGGCCTGAGGGACTAAATTTATGGAAAAGGAACCCCTACGGAGTCCATAGTTAAGCTCTTTTCAGACTCCCTAAAATTGAAAATATGGTCGAGTGACCTTGTTTCTTCACACTCGTTAAATTGGTCCAGAAGAACATCCCTTACAGATTCCATAGTTAATCTCTTTTCAGACTTAAATATGAAAATATTCCCGAGTGATATTGTCTTTGTAACACTCGTTAAAATTATTTTGAATAGACGTCTGTTCGGTGCTAGTTTACCCCTTTTTCGAGCTGAATAGACTACCTTTGAAAAACGTACCCTAGTAGAGTCTCCTTTTACATTTTTCTAGACTCTCTAAAAATGAAAAACTGTTGAGCTTACCTTCTCTGGGATCGTTAAAATTATATTGAAGGACGTTATCATTGTGTCTTATTAATTGCATTTGCATCCCTGCGTCTTAGGCATAATGCCAGATCCTTGTTTCTCTCAACTGAACCATTTGAAGCATGCCTTATACACAAGCCTTGTAGCACTTTGCCTCTGCATCTGGACACCTTGACCCATGGAGGATTTTTCCCGAGTATCCTTTTCCTGCATATGTCCCCTTGCTCTAAGCATCAGTGTGTTCCTTGCACTTGGAACTGGTATGTTTGTGGCACTCGATCCTCCTTTGTAACATATCATTGTTTTATTCTTTTTCAAAGCTTCCCAAAATTATCGAAAAAGAACAAAAAATTAAAATATACCCCAAAAAGAGGAAGGGAAAAGTATTTTCTTTTTGTTAACAACACAATGAGTCTCCCTTGTACAAAG
>ML841052.1:16927-27838 GCA_009831015.1 Picea engelmannii
AGCACTTAACCTATAAAACATTGAGCAGAAGTGGGATGACTGTTTGCTGTCCTAAAACAGCAAAAGAAGACAGCCAAACAGTTGAAACTTAGAGCCATACTAAGGTCAAGGACAGACCTTAGATGGCAGCCTCATAGGACCTCGGAATTTCTACACTAACTTGTGTTTTAAAGACTCCATTCACCCATTTTTTAAAAGCACGAATCTGAAGTTTGCATTGGAGAAATAAATTGTTTGCCTTGGTAAACGTGATTTAGTGAGATATTGATCTTGTTCAAGTTAGAAAGTTTCCGTGATGCTTTGAGATTGCTAAAGCCTCTAGGGCATCTTAGTCTACTCAGTCTCTTGGGAGCTACAACTAAATTAACGCTACAGCCATTAGGGATGCAGCAAATTATTCTCTTTTTGATTCATAACTCACAATTCAACCGTCAAAAGTTGATAACAATTTACCCCTATAATCTACTAGCCCTAGCGCATCTTTTGGGTGGATTCTTTGTGATTTTTGGTGGCTGATTTTTCTGCTGTAACAACTTGTTTGCTACAGCCATAAGGCTGCAATTATATCTTTGCAATACTTATCTGTAACAGCCTTACTTTGTTGCTAAAGTCTATGCTTTTATACTTGAGTTATACTAGTACTTGCTAGCTTTTCTCTTGCTTCATTTATTTGACTTTAGCATCTTGTTTAGCAACTCTAATAATCATTTCTTCACTGATATATATCTTTGTTGACTGCTACAAATAGGGACAGCAAGCTTAACTTGCTTGTCCACTTAACATATAGCTTGTATACTTGGTTTTTCTTGTGTCTCGGGCATGTATTATCATCATCTACAGGTACTCAAACTTTCTGGAAACCATTGACCACTATTGAGACTCATTTCCAAGCCACTTTTCTTTTAGCAACTTGACCTATAGGGGCATCCACTCATAAGTTTCATTTTCCATCTCATTCCCCCCTAGGGTCATCCGGGATTCCCCCCTTGAGTTGTTACTTCACTTCTAAAGTGACGGGAATACCTATCTGAGGTGACAATGGGTAGGTATTCTCCTAGTTGTCGTCATCTTGTGGTTTGGGTCGGGCTTTGCCCAACCTACAGTTTGTGCAATAATAAAACCCTAGGAGTATAAGTGCATACACCCTCCTCCAAACTTCATCTCATTGCTAGTTGACAAGCTATTTTAACCAAGGTTTCTAGGAGGCGTACAAGGGTCTACACCCTCCTAGATTTACCTTAGTTTGACTTGCATGCCCTAGGGAGTAAAAGGGCTTAGACCCCTAAGGGATATTGTGGGTCTAACTCTCACATCCCAAACTCCATTTACCCAATATATTAAAGGCACTAATCTGAAATTTGCATTGGAGAAATAAATTGCTTGCATTGGGTAACGTGATTTTACGAGATTTTCAAATTGTTTGAAGTACAATGAATTCTATATGGTATTAGCTTCTTGAGGCCTCTAGGGCGTCCTCTTTTAACCAAGGAATTTGTTGTTGTCATAAATCTAATGCTACAGCCATTAGGGCTACAGAAAACATCTTTCTTTCACTCATTACTCACTTGCCAACCGTCAAAATTGCTTGTAAACTTGTACTTTTGTTCAACTGCTCATTGTCTCATCTTGACGGTTTACTTGTGGATTTTTGGGGTTGGAATTTGCTGCTGTAGAAAACCTTTGCTACAGACATAAGGCTGCTGCAGCAAACCTTTGCTACAGCCATAAGGCTGCTGTTGTGAACTTTTGAAAACATCTCTTTGCAGCCCTAAATTTCCATCAAAGGTTGTGCTTGAGTGTTGGATAATTGCTTACATGTTTAGTGCTTCATTGTCCAATAATTTTTTTATGCTTTTGATGGTTAATTGTGCATCTGTTATAACTTTCTTATTGCTGATGTAAATCTGATATATGCTGCAGTTCTGGGACAGCAAGCATATCTTGTTGATTCCCCTTAAGTTTTGAGGCTTATATCGCAACATATTGTTTTGTTTTGGTGTTCTAACGTTGTTTTGCAGGGATACAACCTTGGCTACCATCTCCCACCTTCCAAGACCTCTTTTCCGAGCCTCAAAGCCTCTCCTACCTTTGACCATAGGGGTGTTCTTCTTATTTCCTCATTATCTCGTGGCAATCCCCCTAGGGTCACCCGGGAATCCCCCCTTGTGCAGGATTTTTCCTTCACTAAAGAGGGGAGGATTTATCTAAGGTGATAGTGAGTAGACTCTCCCACAGTTATCGCCATCTTGTGTATTGGGTCGGGCTTTTTCCAAACTACAATTTCCACGATAAGTTGATAACACACACAACATCTCTCTTGTATTGTCACTACCTTTACTCCTAGTTGTATTTGAGTTCGGTACTCAAACACCCACTCTCTTCTATATTTTGACCACAACCACTCTTTGTGAGAAGTTAGGTGTTTATAAACCTTCTAAGTTGCACTCTCTTAGGTGCATCTATGTTGCATATTCATACACCCATACCCTTGTTGTATTTGAGCTCTCTCAATTGTGTTCAAGATCTCAAATCATATTCGATCTTTCTTCTCAATTGTGCTCTCTCAAATGTATATGTGTGGGTTATTCACACACCCAATCCACTATTGTCTTTTAGTATTCTCGGTTGTAGTCAAGCTCTTTTAAGTATATGGAGTTGGGTTTTCCTACTCTCATTTCTGCTATAGCTAATCTTATTAGCATTGTGTACTTTCATCTCTTCTCTCTTATAGGATGTTCCTTCTGACACTTCTTAAGATGGGAAAATCAATGGCACTATTCTAGCCCTCCTCCATCGGATGAGCATGTTAGTGACAGTGTCTTCCATCATATGAGTAGTTCGATGGCATCATTCTTTCAACAGCGGAGCAGTTCAATAATCACTTTCCTTCGAGGGATGAGTAGCGCAAAGTTAATTCCTATACATGATGTTTCTTCCAATACTTATTTATCATATGGAAAGTTCAATATCATAGTCTCCCAAATGATGAGAAGTTTGGTGGCAACATTCTTTCAATGGATTATTGATTCCAATTTTTATTGAGTTGGGTCATCACAAACTCACTATCTCTTCTTTCAGCTATAGCTAACTCCTCATTGACTTGGGTATGCCCACTGCACTCACTTTTATACCTTCTCCCTCTTGTATTTATTATCTTTACAATGCATCTTTATCAGATGGAGAGATCATGATCATATTTCCCCAAATAATGAGCAGTTCAATGGTGGCATTTCTTCAAGATTTGAGTAGTTCTACATTAATGATGGTCAGGTATTCATAAACCCTTCCACGTTTTGTTGATTTGGGTCATCACAAACCCACTATCTCTTATTACAACTATAGTTGTCTCTCTATTGAATTGGGAATGCCCGCTCTTTTGTACTTTATCATCTTTCTCCATGACCCCATGCTTAGATTAAAGTGGGATGTTGAAATGATGGTAATCTTCACTTGTGGTTATTTTCTATAATGGCTAAGCGCATTGATTATTGTGTTACTAGGTTATGGTTTAATAGACAACCTAGTCAACTTGATTTTATATTATTGAAGGTGGCCAAGAATGACCTAGGCATATATGCAGGCCCATAACCCACTTATGGAAGAAGGTGCCCCAACTCATAAGTTGTGTATAAATGCACAGCTCATGAGTCACTTGTAACATCATATTGATTTATTTTAGTGATTGATTTTTAGCCTACAGGAACCTACATCTTTTGTTTCATCTTGTTCAAGGGTTCATCTTCTTTACTCTCCGTGTTTATGTTGATTTAGGGTTTTTGCCAATTGGTTCCACTCAATCCTCATTTATCTCTTATGATCTCAACATTCATACAACTTCAAACCAAATTAAGCTACCATGATCAAAACCAATCTAATTGTGGACAACTTTGTCATAGGGGAAAAAGTCTCTTTATAATCCACAACTCCTCTTGTGCAAAACCCTTAGCAACCAACCCTGCCTTATACCTATCAAGTGAAACATTTGCTTTGCAATTTATCTAATAAACACATTTGCATCCAATGGGATCCTTACCTCGATGCAACTCCATCAACATCTGACTATCGATCATCATACCCTGCATTCATGGCCTTCTCCCACTCATCATTTTCTTTACTTGATCATGAGTCCATGGTTCAAATGAATTCATAACAACAAGCATTAAAACAAAATTAACATGCTTAACTTTCATCATTGGTCTCCCACTTGCCCATTCTTCTCTGGGCTACAGAATTTCATCCTCCCTCACCTCCCTTAATGTGATGTAGTACCATTTTTGTATGTGCATTATTGTTTCATCAATCCAATAAGCCACCTATCTTCCCCTTCATGGAGAAATTCCAGCTTCTATGTCTTCATGTGCTTCATGCACACCTTCCGACACATGTAGATCATCCTACAATTTTTCTCCTTGCGGCTACTTTGACTTTTCAATCTCAAACTAGCAAATATCATGGTTTCAGGATCTAAAACCAACATGACTTTTCAGATACAATAACAATTGTCATGTTCGTGATAGCACTGATCAACGTATAGATCTTGGATTGATGGTATAGCCAACAAGAAACAATTTCTTGCATCTTGGATCCAATTTACCTCTTCTTATTTCTGAAATTAAAACATAAGCAACAAAACCAAATAACATTAGGTAACTCATTCATTGTTTCCTATTAGACCATGACTCTTCACGTGTATTGCCATGCATTGACAGTTTCTTGCATTTTGGATCCAATTTATTTCTCTATTTTTTCTCAAATTAGAACATAAGAACCAAACCCAAATAACCTTAGGTGACTCATCTGTGGTTTCCTATCAAATCATTCCTCTTCACACGTAATACCATACACTGCCTTTGTGTTTGGCAGCAAAAGCAATCACATAACTTTCACCGCCACTTCAAACTGCTTCTTCCAAAGTTCTTGCAACCACTGACTCAACAACTTGTCAAGTAATCTAAGTAGACTCAAAAGTAATATTTAGTGTATCAACAAAGTGCTCAAAGGACTACTCTAATCTCCTCATCTAACTCCCTTTCAATGGCAAGCAATTGGCATCTAATATCCTTCAATTTCAGCAAATGCTCTGAAAATGAATCCCCTTCTTCCAACTTTGTGGAGTAAACAAGAATCTTGAGATAGAGAGCCTACCTTTGTCTGCAATTTCATGCAAACTCAAGAATCTCCTCCACACCTCATCAGTATTAGTGGCATCCTACACCTGTGGAAGTACTCTCTTATCAAAATCTTCATTTCAAAATAGTTATTGCAGTGTTATATGTGGACAGTTTTATCATCCCATTTAGTGAGGCTAGTGCAATTCAAAATGTAAAATCTGAATTGTGCACTGTTTTTTGACATCAATTGTGTACTCTTGCATTATTACCTAGGTGTATAATTTTGTCAAAATGGCGGTTGACTTCTTGATCCAAACTAAGTATCCCAAAAGTCTGTTGGAGGAATCACCCTAGAAAAATATGCCCTTCCTGCTTAATCAAGGAGTGGTGTGCTCTTGCTCGAGAGTATGGCCTCACTGCCCCTAATCATCTCTCAATTATGGAGTTATGAGGGTTTATCCCAGAGCTGGAGTTATTTAAAATGAACAGTGGGATGCCTAGGTCGTTTTGGAGGGATTGGAGCTGGAGCTTTGGCTGTCCACTTCTCAGTATGACTCCCGTCATTTGCATTCCGTGCCTCATCAGAGACACCTATTATCCCCAGTCCTGAAGACTCATTGTTTATTCATGGACTCAGAGGATAGATGGATCCGTCATCCACACAATGTTTGGTCGTTTTGGATTTCCTATAAGCTGAGAGTTTTTGTATGGCTAGTGATTTATCAGGGGGTTTCGTCCAAGGTCAGGCTGGCCAAGAGTGGACTTTTGGATGGCCTCTATCATGTTTGTTAGCATTGGAAGACAGTCAAGCACATCTTTTGGGAGTGTCAGTTTGTCAAGCGGTGTTGGAGGTTTCTTGAGGATCAATGATCAGGGATGCTTTAAGGCAGTATTCTTTGGCAGTCTTCTTTATTGGTGATTATTGCTTTCAAGTTCACCCAGTATTTGCAGGGCTTTGGCATTGTCTAAGGATCTCTGCTTTATTTATTCCGTGGAAAATTAGGTACAAAGCTGTTTTTGCACATAAGGTTATCTCGCTGTCTTCCTTTTGTTGTATGTGGAAGGATGAGATACGCCATCAACTTCTGGCCAAAGATCTCTTGATAAAAGATGCTTTCTCTTTGGACCCAGCTGATTATTGTGACTTTATTTCAGCTCTTGTTTCTCTGAGGAAGAGGTTATGATCATCATTGTATATACCCTTCCATTATTTTTTTTGTTGTACAGATCTTTGTAAATATCTTTTTGTCAATAGAAGACTCGTTTTACAAAAAATAAGCATGTCAGAGAAATTGTGCATAGCTAAATGCAAATCAAGATCTACACCTATGGAGGTTGGGCTAAAATTATCACCAACATTGACTCAAAACCAGCTAATGAGTCAAAGTAAAGGCAGTTGTTGAGCAGTTTGATTTTATTTTGCAGTGAGCTAAATATCTAGACATATGACAACTTCAAAAGTTGAATATTGGAATACAACAAAAGAATTTGAAAGATATAAAGGGGATTTTGGAGTTTCTCACAGGGGGGGGGGACTTTGGAGTTTGGCATCCTGTGCAGCACAGCAAAGGATTTCGGGTTAACAGGGTTTATCGATTTCAATTGGGTAGATTCAGTTGACGACAGGAAATCTACAGCAAGATATTTTCAGCCTTGGTACAGGTGCAGTTTTAATTAGAAGTAGAAGTAGAAAAGTAGTGATAAATCTCCACAAGTAGCAAGATATATCTCCACAAGTAGTACTGATAAAACCCCTAAACATAAATTTAGATGCGATGTGTCCGACAAGTCAGAACACATGACTTGCATTTCAAACACGCACGAGACACATGCCTTAATTAAGACACATTTGTGTGTATCCAACACACAGATCACGAGTGTCTCACAAATCTAGGCGTCCAACACATGGACTAAAAATATCATGTTCTATTAGAAAACAACCAAAAACTTTGAAATTCTAACTGAAGCTTTCATCCTAACCACGCTTTCTCATGTGTCATACCACAACCTTCCTTTGGAAACCTTTTGTCCAACAAGAACACTATTGTCTGAACCACTTCTTTCCAAAATTGAATGCTAAGATTGCATCCCTTCCACATACATCTAGCCGTCTCCATTATTAATCTATTCTTCCACTCTGCTAAACCATACAATATCTAACAAAATGGATGGATGAACTACATGATGCCATATTCTTCTCCAAGATTGAGCTATGTTCTGACTATTATCATATACCTATATGGATCTAGGACCAAGAAAAGCATTCAAAATGCACCAGTGATATTACCATTTATGAGATATCACATTCAGCCTCTGTTATGCTCTATCTACATTTCAAGCCTCAACGAACAAAATGTTCAGTAAGCATCTTCCCATGTTTGTCCTAATCTTCTTTGATGTCATACATATCTATACTAAGACATTAGCAAATTGGATATTGTACTAGCAACTTTAGCACAACAAAAGCTCTGTGCCAAGGAATCTAACTCTGAATTTACCAAAACTTCAATGGAATACCTTGGCCATATTATCTCTATGAGGGTGATCATATTCATCTTGCAAAGTTAAAGCCATTCAAGAATGGCCAATGCCTACAACCCTTAAGAACCTCTAAGGAATTATTGAATTTAGAAGGTTTCTATCGTACACAAGTTTTGCAAACCTTCTCCAGCATTGCTCGCCCATTGACCGACTTAACAAAGAAAGATACCTTTGGTTGGTTAATGGAGGCACAAGTGTTTGATAGTCTAAAGGAATCCCTTCCTCATTCCCTTATGCCTGATTTCACTTAGCCTTTCATCACCAATTATGATGTTTCTAAGTTTGGACTTTATGCAATACTATCACAAGATGATTGACTCATTGTCTTTGCAGGAAAGAAGTTAATGGCCAAAAACGATTCATGTCCACATACAACAAAGATATATTGCCCATTCTTCAAACAATGGCCAAGTGGCACCCATTTCTCCTTGATAATAAGTTCTATATTAAAATTGACCACCTCAACTTGAAGCATTTATCAATGTTCCAACAAGTCTCTGGGACAGGGGTGCGCGGGAGCGGGGAGACGCACAGGGGGGAGCACCCCCAAATTTTGGGGAAATTCATGGGAGACGGGGGGATGTCGGGGTCCCCGTCTCTAAAATTATAAAAAAAATATAAATATTAATGATAAAATCCCAACAATAACAATTCGGCCCATGTAAATTCATCATTGTGCTATGTAAATAGTAAACAGTAAACTAGTACTAAATTCAAATTTGTAAATGATATAAATAATAAACATGATTCAGATTCAGATTCAGTAATGAAATACATTGATTCATAAATCATAAATGAAATAGATATAGTAAAATATTGTATATATTGATTTAAATTCATCATTCACCATTCTAAAATCTAATTACTAAATTAGTATTAAGAAAAATAATAGTTACGGAAGTCTGAAATAGTAAATTGAAATTACTCAAACTCAAAAATAGTAAAGAGTGACGAATCAAAGACTCAATATGAGGTCGTCAATATCTAGAGTCAAGACTTAGAAGTTACAATTGAAAATGGGCAATGAGCATCAAGGAGTCAATCTCATTGACTGGTCCTCTACATCCATCTGCTAAATGAAGTCATCGGGACCATCAATCGGAATGTCACTATGTGAGGTAGGTTCTTAACTTTTTAATAAAATTGTTTTTGTTTTTTCAATTTTTGTTTTTGTTTTTTTAATTTTTTTTTTTTTTTTGTAAGTCTTATTAGCCAAAAAATTAGGGGGGACGCCCAGGAGTCCCCCTTTGGAGAGGGTGCGTCCAGAAGCACCCCTTTTGGGGAAACATGCCCCCCACACTGGGGAAACGCACCCCCTTGTGTATCCCCGCATTTCCCCAAAAGGGGGACGTGGGGAAATGTTTCCCCAGGAGCCCCCTCGTCCCAGGTGCGTGGGAAACGTGGGGGGCGCGCACCCCACCCTGGGGGATGCATCCATGTGGAACACTAGCATTTATTGACACAGTACACTAACAGAGCAACAACAAAAATGGATAGAACACCTTCAAGCCTATGACTTTGAGATCATCTATAAGAAGAGAACAAAGAACATTGTTGCAGATGCCTTATCCCAATGCAATGAACCACCCACCGTCAATTCCATTTGCATTAAACAAATTACTTCGGTAGCTCCTTGCAAACTACATATTGATCATGTTATAGTTCAACTTCAACAAAAGAATATCAACGGCAAGAAGAGCCACTGTTGGAATATCAGGGATAGTACCATCCTCTTTAAAAACCATACCTACTTATGACATGGCTCTCCTCTTATGCAGGAGGCTCTTCCACACTGGTAAGAATCCACCTTTGTCAATCATGTGGGTTTTCTATCTCCTCCAAATTATATTGGCACAAAATAAAGTCTGATCTTGAGCAATTTGTGGCAGGATACACTTGACAACACAGCAAGATCTAAACTACTCCTTATCTTGGTCTTCTCCAACACAATACCATCCCCAATCAAAAATGAAAGTATCCATGGACTTTGTCATAGGCTTGCCACTCTCTAAAGATAAAGATTTTATTTTTGTGGTAGTCAATGTCTTCGCCAAGTATGCTCATATCATCCCTTTGACTAACAAGGTTACATCTTCTAAAATTGTTGGTGTATTGTTCAAGCATGTCTACAAGCTCCACAGAATACATCACCAACGTCACTAGATCATTAATCACTAATATCCAAAACTTAATTCACATATGGAAAGATCTTTTCAAATTTTCAAGGCTCACATTCAATATGAATACTACCTATCACCCTCAAAGTAAATTTTAATAAAATTTAAAACCTATAGTTACACTTTCCTGCCTCTAAACCCTAAAGTAAATTTTAATAAAATTTAAAACCTATAGTTACACTTTCCCGCCCCTAAACCCTAAAGTGACGTTATATAGAGCCCCCCCACCCCTCTATTTTCCTTACACCTCTCTCATTGAGCAATTGCGAGCATTTGGAGTTTGTGGAGCTGCATTGAAGAGTAGTGATTCAAAGTGAGCTTGGAATTTGTTTGCCATTCCCTCTAGGTTGTTTATGGTGGATTTGGCATCTAAATTAGGAGGTTAGAGCCCATCTACAAGCTTGGAGGAATTCTTTGTCGATGTTTGTAGTATCGGACAAGTACCTTTTCACAGGTCTAAGTGTCTAGACATGTGGACGTCATCCAAAGCCTTCAACCTTAGTAATTTACTTTAATTAAAGGAATTATTAAAGTAAATGTTGACATTTGGGTACCTTGGAAAGTGCTCCCCATGTGCTTATGAGTCTCTAAGCACAAAAGGGGAAGACTATTACCCTTATACTTTACTTTATGATTCTAATTTCACTTTGACTTAGGAGTTTTAAGTCAAAAGTGAAATATGTCACTTAAGTCATAAAGTGACAATTAATTCACAATGTGGGTGAATTAATAGACATAAAGAAACTAAGGAAAGTGGGTTTCCTTAGTGAGATTTTTGGAAGAGATCTCACCCATTGATTAGACTTGGCTAGATCTAATCTAGGCCATTGATCTTTTACGGTGTGCTCAAGGAGGCTAAAGAGAGTGTAAAGTGAGTTTTGGAGACTCATTCTTCACTTGTGAATTTTGGAGAAGAGAAGAGGGGCTCATTTCTTGAGAAGAAGGAGGGCACACTTCATGAGGGTTTGAGCAAAACCCTTGAGAGCTTGAGGAGAAGCTTGTAGTTGGTTTGAGCTTGCATGGAGACTATTTCCATGGAGCCATAGCTTCCATTTCAGAGAGGGAGCATTTTCATGGAGGAG
>ML841053.1:0-26973 GCA_009831015.1 Picea engelmannii
GCAGCGAGAAGATACTCTCCTCTGGTCAAGGATTGAGTAGCCTGGAACACAAACCTTGACCACGTGGAATGGTTAGTTGGCTCTTGGGGTTTGTGTCGTGATCCTGTGTGGATCATGGAAAGGGAGACTAGTCTTGCCCAGGCTAGCATATTAGCTTCTCTAGTTCATGTGGGATGACTAGGAGTGAAGCTATGGTATTAGTCCTCCCTAGTGGATGCATGAGATAGATGACTACAAGAGAAGGGAGAACATAAAAGGAATGGAAAAACTCATAGAATATCTTTTGTGTGAAGATAAGACATCTTCTGTGTGAAGATAAGATATCTTCTATGTGAAGATAAGAAAGAGTATCTTATGCATGAAGATGAAATAAATAAAGAGTATCTATTGCACGAAGATAAATAGAAAAAAACTTTCGATGATTTATAGATATGCCAGTCGTGATGCCAGATGACCAAGTGGATTATATTGATGCCTCCTGTTATCCAGTTGATGTTGTTACCCAGTTGATGATATTTCCTAGTTGATGATGTTATATAGTGGATGATGTTACGCAGTTGATGATTATTATCCAGTTGCTGATATTTCCCAGATGATATTGTTCAATTGATCATGACATCTAGTTTCCTGTCAAAAGATAAAGAATATCCTTCTTGTTAAGAGGGAGTGTTGAAATATTGTGTAACTACAAAGAATATTCTTATCCCCTTTTGCGGATTGGTCAAACCCTAATTGTAATATGCAAATTAAGAAGTTGGTCCCCAAGCAAATTAAAGTGGTTCTAACCATCCAGAAAGACAAGTCAGCCCTGCCAGTGAAGAGACACCTCCTTTCAACACTTGCCAATTTGTATAAATAAAGGAAGCCTGCCACTCATTTGTTCACTCACTCGACTCACTCATCTAGTGCACAATTATTGAAGGAAGATGCAGTTACTAGTTGCCGGAAGAAGGAAGAGAGAGAGTCACATTGCTTGGGAGAGGATATTCTCTAGTGTTTGGTTTATTGTCTTGGCATTGTATTGGCTATCTATATTAAGGAAGTTTTTGTTGGGTTTTCTTCCCCATGAAGGTTTCCTAGGATAAATGTTTTGTATCTTGTGATTGTGTTTCTCTCAGTGATCCTATATATGCTATGGTTATCTAGTAAATTGAAAAGAAACCTAATAATAGCTTAAACTTTAACACTTCTCAACACACTTGTCCTCTTTATTGCACTTGCTATCATAATTGAAACATAGTCCCTTTTCTCTTCTTTTACCAAATGTTGAGGTGTCAACCTTATAGGTCAAGTTAGGTAATTATGAGTGATAACATTGCACTCCCTATAGGTGTTAGTGGAAATCATTTTGGTAACCATATTTTTACCTTCAACTCTCTTTGCCATACTAAAATCCTTATCCAATGAATTAGGTTCCAAGGGACACACTTCATGTTGATAGATCTTCTTGATACTACCCATAATGAGATGAGACAATTTATTATTAGAAAGACCCTTCACTCGAAGCATACTCAACTTTTGAAAATGTTTAATGTGCTATGTAATTAGACCTATTTTCTTCGAGCAAAAAACTAGACCTATTTCCTAATATTTGTCCATCGCATAAAGAAGGAATTTATTATATTGTCTCCATAATGTTCTATAAATTCATCCGTAAAAACTATAAACATGCTCTGCTAGGTTTCCACCTCGAGCCCCTCTGTGCACGCCTCCCCGATTACCTGCTCTGACCATGGAGGTCAAGGAAGGGGGGCCTCCTATCCCCTCTTACAACACTGTCACCACCCCCGAGTTGGGAAACAAACATTTCAAAAGGAAACCCTTTGAAATTCTAGCGGAATTGAGAAACATTCTTTGGGAGGAAGATCTGCCGAAGGAGAAACCTACGGAGATAGAACCTGGAACAAACCATCCAAAAGTGGCTCACACCTGGGAACCTGGTAAATGGATCCTGTGGGCTTCTGCTCCCAAATAGGTCATCAACTCACCAAGAATAGAATATTAGAAACAATACATGAAATATTTCGCCCTGTTGGGAAATGTTTTGGGCCTATGTCCATAGAAAAAATATCTAGTGAAGTGGATTCAACACTGGTGGAAGCCCAAAGGTCACTACGACCTTCAACTCGGTTCCAAAGGCTTGTTCACCATAATTCTACAAAACCTAGAAGACATAAACAAAATTTTTGAAGGAGGCCCTTACTTTTATAACTCGGCAAGACTCTTCCTCTGTTTCTGGACAGAAAATTTTAGTCCAGAGAAGGGAGACTTCACGCATACACTGGTATGGATGTGACTCTACTCCTTAGCTCAGGAATTTTGGCTAGAGGAAATACTAGTAGGCATTGGTAATACGATTGTAATCTACGTCAAAGCCTTCGAAGCCACAAAACAACAAAGGTAAACTGCTTATGCCCGTATTTGTGTCTATTTAAATATCTCCAAAACCCTACCTGGAGCCATAACCTTAGACTATTAGGATGAAGAATGGTCCCAAACCTTGGACTACGAGCATATTCCCTTCTGTTGTCAGAAGTGTCATGAACATGGCCATATCTTCCATGAATGTCCCCCGAATAACCCCAAGAAACCAAACCCTGAGGATCCTAAAAAAAACAAAGACGGTTACACCCAAGTCATGGGTCATCACAAGAAACCAGTTAGAAAAGTGCCTCCTCAGGGCCCCTTTGGACCCTCAACCAATAACTCTTTTGAAGCCCTCTAAAAAATCTCAAAAAATCCCATCAACCCCTCCGCCCCCCTACCAAATCCATCTCCCTCATAGCAAGCTAAAGATAACCTAGGAATTATCCCACCTAATCCCGCAAACCCTCAAATCCCTGCCTCGAAAACCTCCCTCCCCATGAATCTAGGATTGGAAATAAGAGACCCTGACATAGATCTGGAGGATCAGGAACTGGAAGGAAGAGAACTGGTACACCTGGAGAAAGCCTATCGTAAAAAAGAGTTATACACCATCTCACAGGATCAATTACGCAAAGTGCACAAAGTCTTCCTTAATTCCATGGCGGGGGGATTGGCCCGAGCCAAATCAAGTCTGGGAATCCAAAGAGGGAACTCAAAAGACCAGCGTAAACCCACTAGAGATGACAAGAAAAGGGGAAGAAAACCAAAGCACCAACTTATTCAAGATGTAGGAAACTTCCTTGTGAACTCTGACCAGATCCATCTAATCTCAGACAAATTTATTCCTTTCCAACCCTCACCTTCATCATGAATATGATATCCTGGAACATTAGGGGCCTCAATGCATGAAGTAATCAATGATTTCTTCAAGAAAGGATAATGAAGGAACAACCATATATTCTTCTTCTGCAGGAAACAAAATGTGTTGGGGATGAAGCCACTCAAATACTTACAAAATGTTGGAAGCAAGAAAAAATAGTAGAAGTAGAAGAAAAAGGTACAGCAGGGGGTCTAGCCATACTCTGGAACCTAGCCACTATTCTCATGGAAGGTTTATTTACCTCCAAATGGATTATCACAGCCTCCTTTAGAATCATTAGTTCGAACAAGCCAGGCTACGTTTCGAATGTCTATGGCCCCGCAACCTAGGGAGACAAGGAATCCTTCCTCCATCATATGGAATGGATCACCAACCACAATGGAAATCAACATTGGATACTAGGGGGAGACTTCAACATGATAACTGGATTGGAGGAAAAAAAGGGCGGCACTCGCAGATTGGGCAGTGACAACGAACAGTTCCATAGAACCATCAGCATGCTAGACCTCATCGATGTAGAAAAAAACAATAAACTATTCACTTGGTCTAATAGACGATCGGGTGCTCAACATGTCTCTTTCCGACTAGACCGCTTCCTAATATCTGAACCCTTCATGCTGTAGGGTCTCACTTGGAAAGCCACCGTGATTGATATTCCACGATCATATCATTGGCCGATACTTCTTACGATGAACATTAGTGGCACCCCAGGAAATAAGCCCTTTCGCTTTGAGAAATTCTGGTTGACACTCCTGAAATTTCAAGCAAACATTGGCCATTGGTGGAAGGAAGCGACAATCTCAAAAGGTAATCCTATGTACAAATTTTAGTAGAAGTTAAAAAACCTTAAGCAATGTCTAAAGAAATAGAACAAATCGACTTTTGGTAACATCTTCTAAGCTCAAGAAATCCTAAACCAACAAATTCAAGGCCTCCAACAATAGATCAGACATCAAGGTTTAATTGATTCCCTAAAGGACCAAGAGACCACCCTCAATAAACAATTGGGAGAGAGACGGGCACAGGAAGAAGTTCTCTAGAGGAAAAAATCACGCATCCAATGGCTCAAAGAGGGGGAAATAAAATCTAAATTATTCCACAGATCGATGCTTCAACGCTGTCATACTAATTGCATCACTCATCTTGTATCGGATCAAGCTATGGAAATACAAAAACATGCAGACATTGAGAAGGTACTTCTCACATATTACAGGAACCTTGTTTCAGATCCCCCAACAGATTGCACTCAAGCTATAAAATCCATCATCAATCATATTCCAAAGGAGGTCACTAAAGAAAAAACTGAGGCTCTGATGCACCCAATCACCCAGGAAGAGGTTGATCAAGCCCTCAAGGACACTCTGGTGGGAAAATCCCCAGGATCTGATGGCTTCATAGTATACTTTTTTCACCACTGCTGAGATATGATCCGAGAGGAGGTCTGGGAGATCATAGAGGACTCCAAAAAATCAGGGCAGGTGCTAGAGGCTCTCAATGCCACTTTCGTCACTCTCATTCCAAAAGAGAACAAAGTCACCACTCTGAATCATTTCAGACCCATTGCACTCTACAATGTGATATACAGGCTCATCACGAAGGTCATCGCCAAATGCCTCAAAACCATCCTACCGTTTATTATCTCTCAGGAACAGTCAGGGTATGTTGAGGGTAGGCAGATCATGGACAACATTATTCTAGCACACGAGGTGATCCACTCTCTCCAATCAACCAAATCACCTAGTATGCTTCTGAAACTGGATCTTTCCAAAGATTTCGATAAACTCAGTTGTAATTATTTGAAGGCTACCCTCCTAGCCTTTGGCTTCGATCCCTCATGGGTCACCTAGATCGTCAATCTCACTTTGTTTTCCCTGTTCTCCATCCTGGTTAATGACGTGCCATCCAAACCCTTCTCTCCCTCCAGAGGCATCAGACAAGGGGATCCACTCTCGCCTTTTATTTTCATCACCACGTTTACCTCTCAAGACTTTCCCTACATAGAATTTCCCCACCCATCTCACATAGTCAATTCATGGATGTCATTCTAATGATGGGACTCCCCACATTTCGGGAAGCTACCCACATCCTTTCCGTGATCAATCTGTTCTTTGATGCTTTGGGTATGGACGTAAACCTAACCAAGTCCCAGATCTTCTACTTCAACACACCCATCTAGGTGAAACTCCACATCACTTAGCTCTTGGGGTTCACCCACAATTCCCTCCCTTCAAAGTATCTTGGCATCCCTCTTATCAACAAACCATTAAGGAATACCTCCTGGGAAGATCTTCTGTCCAAACTCAGGAAAAGACTAGCCTCCTTGACCTTCTGCTCCCTCAATCTTCCTGGTCGTTTAATTCTCCTTAAATATGTCCTTCAAGCACTTCCCGTTTATGCGTTCTCATCCCTAGCAACCCCAAGTTTCATACTAACCATCATTAGGAACATCCATAGGAAATTCCTCTGGCAAGGTGCCAAGGATGGATTCAAAAGGGCTCTGGTCTTAGAGATCCTTCAATCCTGAACAAATTCCTAAGTGAAAAAATTTGGTGGAGATGGTTAAAGAGGCCTCAAGACCTATGGGCCCGCCTCTGAAGGAGAAAATACACACCTATCACTCCAAATAAAGAACTAGTTATATGGAACGACCAAGGCTCAGGATCACTCATTTGGAATGTGGCCAAGCAAAACAAGGGGATGGTCACTGATCATGGTTTTTGGGAACTTCAAGATGGGACCTTAGCCCTTTTATGGAGCGACTCTTGGCAGCAACTTCCTGCCCTAGATAAGGATCCAACTTTGAGAAATTATAAACCCCTAATGGAAGCCGCAGGTATTTTAAAAGTGGCTGACTATTGAAATCATGAGGAAAATAGAGTAACTTGGCACAGATGGAATTATACTCACAAGGAGATGAATATCCCCCCTAAGGTAAATCTCTAGTCCTTGCTCGACAAGATCAATTCAAGAAATATTTTCAGCCAATAGGTTGAGAACATCCTAAGGTGGGGACACTCCACCACGGGCACCTTCAACCTCAAAGAGACTTACTTTCTCAGCGTGAGTCATAATTCCCTCCCAAAAGATGCATTTTGGAATAAATTTTGGGGAGCAAAGCTATGGCCAAAAATCAGTACCTTCCTTTGGCTAACGGTGCACAATAGAATACTCACCTGGGACAATTTAACAAAAAGAGGCTTCACAGGTCCGTCTTGGTTCCCTTTATGCTGCAATGAGGAGGAAACACAAAATCACGTGCTCAACCTCTGCCCCTTCAGTTCGCAACTCTGGGATCAATTCGCCAACATTATGAGAACCTCAGACATAAACCATTCCAGCCTAAGGTAAACCATTGAGGGATGGAGAGACTCAATTTTTCACTCTCCCATCTCAATTGGATTCGACAGCTTCTCCTCGGGTTTATTCTCTAGAAGATTTGGAAAGAAAGGAATCATTGGATATTCAACTCCTCCACAATTAATTGGCAAGAAATATGGTCCAAAATCCTCTCCAACATCAAGGAAATAATCAATCTACACCATTGGACAGTTCTCGATTTGTCTTGCCCGCCCAATGAACAGATCATTTTCAATGCCTGGAAACTCTTTCTAACCCCAAGTCCTCCAACATTAATCCCTGGACATCCAACTCAGAGCAATCCCTCTAAATGGAAAGCCCCGCAGGATGGTTATCTCAAAATCAACTTCGATGGAGCTTCCAAAGGCAATTCGGGCCCAACAAGTTTTGGTGCTACCATTCAAAACAAAAAAGGAGAGATCCTTCTCTTAATAGTGGGGAACTTAGGGTATAATAATAACAATGCGACTGAGCTATGGGGATTTCTCAAAGGACTCCAAGCGTTCAAGGATCAAAGGATGAATTTCATTATAGCATAAGGAGACTCTTATATCATCATCAACCTCCTCTCCCACCTCCTAAATGGAGCAGATCCAGAAAGGATTTCCCCGATTTGGAGACTCATAAATGGGTTGATCAAAATAAAATCAATTATTCAACCTCAATGGGTAATTAACCCCTCTCACATTTGAAGGAACATTAATCAAGTGGCGGATAAGATGGTGAATTTTGGGGTAGAATTACAGGAAGTTGATTTCTGATGTATTCCAACCTCTTGTCCGAACCACCCCCTCGTTTCTTCCTGCATAACCATAGAACACAGCAAGGATCAACCCCTGGATGGGGTGTCACCGAGCACATCTCACCCTCCGACAGGTGGGAGGACACCTGGCCTCAATCCACTCAGAGTCTTTCCATCGCACACTGCACTCCCGCCCTCGAATGCCAGCGTTTAACACCATGCATTCAATTATCAGAGCTATGTACCCCCGTTATCTCCCTCACACAACTCTAGTTATGGTGATGGAGCTCTAGGATAAAGAAGAAGGTAATGCAATGGGGTGGCCTCCCAACCAGTCCCATCGCAAGCTCTTGATCCATGGGTTTTATTTCATGCCTATGGTTTCTTCCATTCATTCTCACACCTTGACCCTAGCTCCTTGCATCCTCAACTATGGTTTTATCTTTCTCTCTTTCATGTCCATCCCTCCTCTCCTTTTTTTCTTCCCGATGCCAAGGAAAAGAGGAAAATATAAGCGAGGGGCGGAGTGATATAACTCGCAGGGGTGAGGACGAAAAGCTACTCAGAACTTTCCTCAGACTCCAGACTGTGCCTCCACTCTGGATCTCCCCCCTCTGTCCTCCCCGTGAGCATGCTGAGTGGAGTGGTTTGATAGCATGGGAAATTCTCTCGGCGTCACACCCAAGCTCAGCCTGTAACCGCCGCCCATACACCAGCCTCCCTCCCGCCTGCCCTCTCCGTCCGCTCTCCCTAGCTTGACCTCCCCCCTCACTTATTCCTCCTCCCCTCTCCCTTCTTCTGCCTCCCCACACTCTTCTTCCGATGTTCCACCACCTCTTTCAGCTCCTCTTCCGCCCCCACCCTCTTGTGCTTGGTGCGACGGGTTTATGAAGCTGCAGAATTCTCTTGACATCACCGAGAACTCGGTCTTCGAAGTCAAGAACGACATGGCAAAGTTGCTGAACAGAGATGAATGTCGGGAGCACCGCGAGGAGTGCTTGGAGACTCTCCTATGCACTCTCTTGCACACTCCAGACAAAGGGACTCCAACCATGGACATTGCGAATGATCCTCAGAAATAACGAAAGCTAGGCCCAAGCTCCAGATGAAATCGACGTTCACATGTTTTCTTGGTTTTTTGATGTCTTTAGATGGCTTATTTCTCTGGGTTCTAGCCCCATGAGGCACCTTAGTTTCTAGACTTAGCACATCAATTTGTCACATGACATTTTTCTCTCCTTTTATTGCAATTGTGAACTGTTTGGACATTTGTGAACTATATGGACATGTAGCAACATCAGTTTCCCATTTGGGCGATGTTGCTACTGTCTCACTGTTTACCCTGAATTACTAGAGTTATGAATGACCTGATATCTGAGACTCAATCCTCTTGTTGTCACTACAAGGAAAGCACCTTGTAGTGGAGGTTTTCATTTAGGTTTTTAGTGTTACATATTTGGCAAAAAATTTCAAAAAAACCTCTGCTCTAACCTTCACTATTCATAATGGAGCTTTTAGCAAAGGTTTTAATGGATGTTCCCTATAACTAAAAAAATTTGGGCGGGTGGAGGTTTTTTTTTTGTGTGCATGTATTGGTAAAACACAGTTGTGCAATATTAAGTAACTTGCACCGGTGCATACACAAAAATAAAAAGCACTAGTGCTCTTATAATTATTATGCACTAGTTCCAGCTTTTATGTTGTATGCAACACATATTCTTTTTGGGTTTGTGTACGCATCGGTTCGTATTGTTTTTTGTATATAGCATTGGTGCTCATATAAATATTATGCACCGGTTCATTCTTTTTGTTTTATCGCACACCGATGCTTGTATAATTTGTACACGTTGGTTCCTGTATTACCATGTGCACCAAAGAGTAGTAAAATTTTGAATATTTGAGGTGAGATGTCAGTGCCATTTTTTGTTACTAAGAACCCATGCATATATTATATGTAAATCCCTAGTGAATATATTATTTGTAAATCATCAGTGCGTATTTTAACTATGCACATCATGATATTTTGAAATGATAAATATAATCGTACATTATGTCATTTAAAGAAACACCATTTTTTTACAATTTTATTACTGATGCTTCAATGTAATTAATATCCATTGGTGTGTATAACTCATAAAATGTACCATTTTCTATATTATGGAACACACTATTTAGTGAGTTCAAAAGAATACAATGCACCAATATGTATATATTTAAATTTATTTATTTATTTTTTACAAATTTTCAATTAGTCATCTCAAAATCAAATAATTTTTATAATAATATTGATTTTTATATTTCTATTATTGTATATTGATATAATGATTGCATTAATTTGTTATCCAATGGATTACGCATCCGTTATTTGTAACAATGTAAATCATCCATATATTAATCGATTAACAACGCAACATTTTACAACATTCGACAATGAAATAAAATAAGAAACCCATTTTATTATATATGAATAAGAGACCCATCGCCATACAAAATGGGACAACGTAAAGGTCCACAATAATACAAATGAAACTAATACGTAATTGTTACATTTATTGGTAACATGTCCTCGTGCAATTAAGACAATATGTCGAGTACATTAAACAAAATCCTTGATTTTCATAGAGAAAAATTCCAAAACATACAACTTGCAGTAACATTCAATTATATTGATTGTCATTCATCACTTGAACTGCTATTATCATTTGAGTTGTGTGCATTCCTCATTTCTTCATCACTTGTAGGTGATATTGCACTTTGGTTATTTAACCTAATTTTTTCTTGAGCGACTTGTTTTTTTATGTTTTGCCTCTTCATCTTCCATCTACAAACATAGACATAAAGTGTAATAAGTATATTTACATTTATATATATAATAGAATATACATGATTGCGTGAATAAAAAAAAATGTACCATAATAATGAGTGTTTCATAAACAATACACATTTTTTCGAGGCCATGATGCATGCTGTCTCTGAAAATATCTACTATTGGTTGCACTCCATACTTTGTTTCTTGCATGTTTAATACGCCATGACAAAACATAGTTGATATAATTAATATAAATGTTTCTCGTTGTTCTATCAATTATAAAACAAGGGAAGTTAAACAATGTAGCTACTTACAAATTGTTCAATTAAACCTTGATAATTCAACATGTATTCACAACCCATACTTAACCCAATGTCTATCAATTCATCAGTTGACTCTTCTTTGTATGTTAGCACCTATTAGAAAACATCCATGGACAAGTGTAAATTAATTATTTAAATACAAATATCACAACAAACATGAAATCTTAAGTAAGGTAAAAAACGTAAGTACTTACAAACTTTGTGATCAACCCTTTTATTCCTTGTCATCCTAACTTTGTGCTGAATGAGTTCCATTTTTTTCTTTTCTACAACAAAACAATTGAAAATTTGTATTTCATGCGATAATTAAATTCGATGTACATAAACAAATAAATGAACGATTATAAATAAATGATGGCTACTCCTACGATGCAATTATGTTCATTTATTTTACCATCTCCTGTACACTTTTTTGGACATCCCTACTGACATGTATTGGTTTTCCCCTTGTTTGTCGCTTGGAATTTTGATAATCTTCTTGAAAAAAGAAAAAAGCACAATATTTTTTTTTAAATTGACAAGAAAGTAAATATAGCAACAAAAATTAATTTAGTAATTTTTGGAACATATTATAGAAAAACATGTTTAATAATAATACTTTTTAAATGATTATTTTTTGTTAAATTGTAAGTTTTTGCTATTGCAAGTCTCATGGGTCTCATTGACCATTGCTTCGGAAATGGATCCTGTGGTTTATGTATAAATTGATTCTTGGAGTCATTGGATTGATTTTTGTATTGTAAGTGGAAAGTACGTCTATACGTTCTTTCCACTATATCCCTCAAAGTTTTGTAAAACAATTTTCCCCTCTTCTAGCACCAATCTAGATGAATTGATGACCAAGTCATAATAATTTACATTCTTCATAATTTTTTATCTTCTTAGGACGACATTCCGTTCCTTCACTATCGGTCCTTGCACAACATAGAAAAAAATGTGAAATTGAGTGTTCAAGACATGTTAGCAATTAAATTTAAGAAATTCATTTTTAATAAAAAGTCAAATAAAAACTTCATGTTTGTTACCTTTTGATCCACCTAATTCCTCTCTTTGTGACATTTCCATAAAGATTTTACGCTCTTTTTCACTTAGATTTGGAATAATCTTATCAAGTTTCTTCAAGTTTTTGCTCCGCATGACATGCCTTAAGCAATACACATCATTAATTTAAACCTACATATAGTTCAAATATATTAAATTTTTAATATAGCTTAAACAACTTGTCTTATTCTCTTGTTGGGATGAGCTACCATTGGGCTCATTGCAATAAGTTTTTTTTCTTGAACTTGTTTCAGCCATTTCTATAAAAACAAAACTAGGAATCACCAGATATAAAAATTACGTCTTTTTTTCACAAAATAATATTTTGGTGTGTATAATAATACATTATGCACCGATGCATTAATAATATGTATAGAATTTGGTATATGATAGCCGTTCTCTTAGAAAATTGAAAATGTTTTGTTTACAAATTCTTATATTCACGCAATGTTCTATAAATTGATAGAAGCACCAATACTTAATTATTGTTTATTGCACACCACCAAAACCATGAACAAATTTAAAACATGATGCTTTTGATATTAAAAACAATGTTATTTTCATTTTAAACTTAACGGTGCTATTGATAGGAATATGCGCATCGGTGCGCTATTCCTGTACAATGGACATCGTGAACTGTGAAAGCATTTTTTTTTAAAGAAAACTGACAACAATCGAGTTGGGATCCAATGGAATGAGTGGTCCCATTGAAACAGATACCAAACACCCCATATATAAGTAAAGAAACCCTATAAAAATATATTTCTTAAAAAAAATTCTCATTGTGAAATATAAGAGGGAAAGCAAAAGAAACAACAAGGACACTAGGGCTTCTGTTGGCTTTAACCCTTTGTTGGTATTTGTCTTTTCTACTTAGGATTCTTTAAGGGTTATTATGATCCTACATTACTATCATAGATTGACCCTGGTTCAGATTTGATAAGCTCCCAACGAAATCCCTCTAAAACTATCAGCCCCTCTGGTAGACTAGAAGGCAACGCAACACACAGAGTGTACTGCACAGTCTCACCCGAGATAGCTCTATGGGTGGATGAAATACTCAGGTATTTACAACTTGGGAATGAGTGGATATCTGCGGTTGTATCTTGTAATCTTTATTTATTCAGTCTAACATCTGATTATAACAATCATTCTATTCATACATGTGAAATACCATATCTAACTAGTTAATTCATTCATCTAACGTTCACCATTTAACAACAATAAAGATGCATACATTCATTCACATAACACAGGTGTTATTGTGGTTCACCCCCTCCTGGGATATGTCCACAAAGATCTGGCTTTCATGCTCTTTATTATGGTTCAATAATATGTCACACCGCACGTGTTTACAATCTTAGATCTTACTCTCCCCAATAGGCTCCCCAATCCCTTTGAGGCTGAATAGATCGCACCAAGATCCTCAGCCTGCGATCTAACTCTTGGGATTGATTCACTCACTACTTCCCTAGCTCACCAACTACTGACTCATACAATTCTTACAACTCTCTCTTCGTCGATCAGTCTGTATCTCTCCACTATCTTCTTCTCTCCTTCTAAATACTACCTATTTATATTCTTGGCCCATCATCCATTAAAATACATTAAAAAAACCCTAACCCTAGTGTCGTTAGGTATTCTTTGCATGCACGCCTTGCCTGCTTCCCTTACACATGCTGCTTTTCCTTCCAGTTGTCATTTCCTCCTTACATGATTCTCTTCCAAAAATAGTCTTTTCTCCTGACTAGGCTTGCATCTGACAAGCCCCCAACACTAACATGTGGCTCGTCCCGAGACACCTAAAATTTGTGCGTTTCTTCAACAGCTCCTGCGAGAGTCTAGAACTTCTTTGTAAGTTCCCTTTCTTGTGTTTGAGCCTACACAGTCTTTTCTCTAAGTGTGTCCAATACTTGTGATGTAATCTCCTCTCCGATAATCTCTACACACTCTGCCTGAGTTTGTTCCATGTTCTTCTTTGCCTCTTCTACCTGCACAATGACCTCCGCTGCTAGCTCGTGAAGAGGTTCCATTTGAGCTTGTCTCTCCTTCTTCTGTGTCTGCACAACTATGAGTTCTGCTTGCAACTTCTTCATATCTTGTACTCCTTTGAGGCGTTTCAATGATATGCATCATCTTCTATATATGCTTTAGGTCCTAGATAGCTGTGCTTATCTTCTTCCCTTCCCGGTCCCACTGTTAGACCTGTTGATCCTCCTTCATCTTTGTCCATAGATGTGATGCTTTATCAAACAAGTTGACAGCTGTGCTGACTTGTCATTCCATTTCCTCCATCTACCCTATTGCTTCCTGCTTTCTCTACTCCTTTACCTCTGGAGGAGTGGTAGGGATGAGTTGTTCCCATAATTTCTCAATATCATTCCTATATTGATCGATTGTTTGCACAATCTGATCAATTTTCTGCGTCGTTGTGGGCTCTGCTGTCTCTACGCTCTTTGGAATTCTGTCATAGGCTATAGCCAATCTTTGCTCAAGCCTATCTGCATGATCTTTCTTGTCCTTGGTCTCGAGCTTGAACTGCTTGAGAACCAACTCCAACTCTTCTCTTTTGTCCTTCGTCTACTACAGTTCTGTTGCGTCTGTGCGTGCACGCGACTGTACCTCCTACGCAACGCTGATTTGCAAGTTATATAGCGCCTTGGTTGATATCTTTTCCATTACCAACTATATTTGTGCCAGATATTTCAATGGTGTCTGGACTACAATTTCATCCATGTGCAACATGCTGGGTGTAACGTGAAAATTTGAGCTCGCTTGTGCTATCGTCTAGATCGTATCCTGCTTGCTCGACCTAGCCTTGGCTCCTGTCTGTGATGTTGCAGAGACTAACTCTATTCCTCTGCCCACCCTCTGCATTTCTCTGATCTGCTCTAGGAGTTGCCTCATGTCGACCAAATCTTCATGGATCCTTTCCCTTTGGCGCTTGGCTTCGTCGAAATGCTCCGTTGTTCGTTCCTGGACCATTTGGGCTATGAGGTCCATGTCGTCCTCAGTGATTGTATATTGTTATGGAGTTTTGTGTGCCTTAGATTTCTTGCGAGCACCCCCTATGTGTATAATTGGCCTCTTGGTATGGCCTTGCTCCTGTTGAGTATCACTTGATGTGGTCCCCTGTGCTGTCTCATTCTCTTTTTACTATTCCTGCGGTGCCTAGTTTTTGTTCTTCTTCCCCACCTCAGTACCTTTCTTTGGCGCACCCCCTTTCTTTTGTTGCATTGACTTCTGACCTGGATTTAGATTTTTGGGGGTTGTTTTGTCTTCTGCAGGTGTCTGTTCTTTCTCTACATCAACCTCCTTATCCATGGGAATCTCTTGATTCAGAACTGGAACTCTCTAGTCATCTTACCAATCCTTGATGGCCATTTCTACGTCCTCTTCCTTGACGCAGTACTGAAGTTGTAGCCATTCCTTCTCAAGATCCTTTCGTGATTGGATCCATACTACATGCCTGGTCAATTTAAAGTTGGCTATGCCTTGATATTGTGCAACCACTTTTGGTGTAACCTGCCAAGTGTTGGCAATGATGTCCTGCAGGTCGTTGTAATACCCTGCGAACATGCTTGCATTTGCTCTTTGTTTTTGGGGTCTGAAGTGCTCCCCAATGATAGGTATCACGTTGCATGGCACCGAGTGGATCACTCACAAAAGTATGTATATTTAGGCTCCCTCCATATGACCAAGGCAATGAGGATGAGTAGCCAATACTAGTGGAACTCTATCCCCAGGTCCTGCGTGTCCTTGCAGTATTCAAGGAATATATTTAACAAGTACGGGCCCCAGCTAAGTATAGTGCCCTCCGCACACTGTGCTGCAGCTGCGATGACCCCGACAGGGACTTCCTCCTTGTGACACTTCCTGAGCAACTTGCATGCCATGAACTTTGTGTCCAGCCTAGTTGCTGCATCACTAATGCGCTTAATGATGATTCCACATGACCCTCATTTTGTGCCATATGTTTTCTTCATTTCCTCGGCCAATGCCTTCTCCTTTGTTTTTTCATCAAGGAACTGCGCGAGTGTCTCCCCCTGAGATGGAAGACTTGTAATATACACAATGATCTCTACGTATATCGAGATCGGCTATTCCACCCATAGGTATCCTCTATGGGTAACTACCATCAGCTGCTTGATGCAGTGGTTTATGTCACGGCTCCTTCCAAAGTGCAGGATCTCCAACAGACTTAGAATCTCGATGTTGTCCAGTCCTGCTACCCACTACTTCAGTTGGTTGATTGGTTCGTCGAAGTGTCCTAAACCGATGGTATCTAGGTAAAATTGATTTGAAAACTCTAGAAACTTATCCATGTTGGTCACATCATGATCTGAGTACTGTAGTTTTTCCATGTAGCCTAACAGGTTAGTCGCGACACGCACCCCTTCCGAAATGTGCAGTAAGACTATGGTTTTTACAACCTGCCTGCACAGTGATATTGCTATTGGATGTTTTCCTTTCCACTGTGGTGGCTGGCTCGAGGTTCGAGCCTCCATTTTTCTCTCCTCTATATACGCCTCTGTCTGGCCAATGACATCTTCTACTATGCCCTCCTGTGGCTGCTCCGGCGTTGTTGTGTGTGACCTTTCTGGTGCGGTCATTTCTGTCTGGTTCGAGATCATCCCATTAATCCTTGGGGCTTCTTCATGGTTTTCAGGGCGTGAAGGATTGCTTGAATCCTTGGCCTACTGGCTCTGTCCTACTTCTGGCATATCAATATCCATTCCCACTTTTATTGTTTGTTGGGTTTCCTCCACCACTGGTGTGGGACTTCCTGGTTCCATATTGGAAGACGAGATTTCATCCAAGTTGATGAATTCCTTAGGCCGAGGTGGTTGTTGTTGACTTCCTTGTGGTTGTTGAGGTGCTTTAAGGTTGCTTCAAGGTCGTCTACAAGCCTAGCTCGACACTCCTAGCTTGGGTGGTGCCATGGTGGTAAAAATGGTATCTACCAAGCTTAGTTCATTATGTAACTCCTGCAACCTCACTCTCTACTCTGTATACTTTGTCTCTTTGTGCTTTTCTTAATTTCACAATAACCCTTCTGATCCCCATGTGCTTGCCTTATATAGGAATCATGTGAAAATTCTCGAAGACGTTTACCCAAGTTGTGTTTTGAATGAACTCACACTTACCACGTACCTGCCATTGAATTCCTTTGACATCACCAGTTGGCATGATTAATGCAACGTCCTGTCAATCTGTCTTGACATTCAATTTTGATAGACGCCGTCAATTGGGGCCTATTTTTCGTACCCTCAATTTCTGCCTTTTTCTGACCGTTGGTCCTTTCTCTGTCATTCTAACATTTCCGAGTGCATGTGAACATTCTCTTTTCGGCGCACTACATCTTCTTTCACTGGTTGCTACCTTTTTATGTCTGGTGCAGTAACTCGCCTGTTGCTTCGCATAGTCCTTTGTTTTTATTTTTCTTTTTTTTTTCAAGTGCTAGGAGGTCGACTATCCCTATACAGCTTCAATCGACTCCCATTGATCATCCCTTGGAGTTTTGTTCCTACGAATTCATTCAACTATGCATCTCCCCCATCTGTGACAGTATTGACTTCATATGGTCCCAACCAATGCATTTTGAGTTTTCCTTGGTGTTGAAGAGATTTAATTTCGTACACCAAGGCTAAGTCTCCCTCCTTGAAAATTTTCCTCTTGATATGTCTATCATGCCAAGATTTGTCCCTTGATTTCTATACCTCTTGGTGAAACCCTGCTAGAATCCTATCTTCCTCCATGATCATCAGCTGACTTATCCTTTCTTGTACTGCACCTCGCTCTATCATGTTGGTAATTGCTGCTACATGTAGACTAGGTACCAAAAACTCTAATGTCACCACTCTTTCTTGTCCATACACCAATCTAAACGGTGTCTTCCCGGTCAATTGTTTGCATGTGGTCCTGTATTCCCACAGTACTATTGGTATCTTCAAGTCCTAATCGTCCCTATTAACATTGCATATCTTTGTCAATGCATTTTCGAGGATCTTATTAAAGGCTTCCACTGTTCCATTTTCTTGAGGATGATACAGTGTACTCTTTTGATGATAAACTTCAAAATCCTCAGTCGTCGCCTTAATAGCGTTGTTAATGAAGTGAGTGCCTTGGTCACTCATCAAAATCCTTGGGCAACCAAATCTAGTGATCACTTGCTCAAATAAGAAGTGTGTTGTTTTCTCTGTGATACAATCTTTTACTAGTGCTGCTTCTTCCCATTTTTTAAGTACTCTGCTGCAGTAATAATGTACCTCACTCCTGACATTTTTTTTGGTGGGTTAATTGGTGCCACAAAATATATTGCCCATTTGTCGAATATCTACAAGGTTACTTGTGTTTTTAGGGGTATCTTGTCCCATCTATTTGGTTTACCAACCCTCTGACATACATCACATCTCTGGAAGTAGTCCTTTGAGTCTCTGTGAATAGTTGGCTACCATAGTCCTGTGCGCAATACCTTTTGCGCGATAGATTTGCCTGCATACTATCCTCCTGTTATTCCTTCATGGGATTTTGCTAAAATACTAGGTCTTTCATGTTCTAGTATACATCTTCTCAATATGTTGTCTACACCCATCTTATACAAATGTAATGTGATCAATTGATAGTCTGTATCCTTGACTACTAGATTTTTCTTCTGCGCAGTGTTGAATTCTTGTGGAACAGTCCCTATACTCAAGTATTGAATGATGTATGTGAAATATTCATCGGCTACTTGGACTGAAAATAATTATGCATCAGGAAATTTTTCCTCTATATTTGTAGGTTCCTCTCCATTAGTGATCCTTGATAGGTGATTAGGTCCTGCATTCAAATTCCCTGGTTTGACTATCACTTCGAAGTCAAATTCTTGGAACAACAATAACCATATACAAATTCTCTCCCCCAACCCTAGCTTGTTGATGAGGTATTTGAGAGTTGAATGGTATGTAAAGATCTTGAAATGTTTTCCCAATAAGTAATGTCAGAACTTCTGAAGTGTATAGACCATAGCTAAGCCTTCTCTCTCCGTGGTATTGTAATTTTGCTTTGATTCTGACAGTTTTCTGCTAGCAAATGCTATAGGATGGTCTAATTCTCTTGCTCCTGGCTGTGCTAGAATATATCCAAGTGCTATGGTTGATGCATCTACATGAACATGGAATGTCTTTTCCCAATCTAAGAATACAGGTATTGGTGTGGTTACCATATTCTGTTTCAGGGTGTCTAGTCCACGTTGACAGCCATCATTCCACTGAAACTTGTTGTCTTTTATTAACAATTTCTCCATTGGTGCAATGATCTGTGCATACCCTTTTATAAATTTACTATAGTATCATGTGTGTCTGTTGTAGGAAAATTCCCCTACAGATAGGTGAATGTCCTCTTGGATCTTAGACCCCTATGACCAAGATAGAAAAATGCTAACATTGAACATTGACATTCCTTTAAATGTAGCTAAAATTAGTCAAGAGAAAAGAGGAAGAACGCATGAGTACCTTTTTTATAGAGTTTGTCCTTGTTCATTCCAGGTTGAACTTGATCTTCAATTCATTAAATGAGTTCTGCAATTCAATAGACAACAAAAACAATGCATACTTCCTATTCTACCAAGATTAGTTTAAAACTAGATTCATCAAGAAGAGACAAGCCCACGCAAATGTACACAAACTTGAAGGAAATAGGCCAAGCATATATATTAATGGGAACAAAAAAAGGTGCTTACAAACTGTAGCTACAGATGCAACAACCTCACCAAGTCCTCCTTGTCCAACCCCTTGCTCAAAATATCCACGATCAGAATGACAATACTTTTCACTGATTATTCCCCGCTTCACCATGAGAATGCCTCCTTATATAGGATTTGAGAGGATCAACCAACTTAGATATTCTTGGGATAAGTTGAGGATATGACTCCATCAGTTGTGGGATTCCCCTTAGATACAACCTTGAACTTGGATTCGAGCCAAATTGACTCAGATGCTTCTTAGCTATCCATACAGATAAGGGGGATTATTCCCCAAGATTCTCTCAAAAGATTGACTCTCCCTCAAAGTTGGCCATAGAGCGTTGCAACACTCCTTGCTAAGAGGAAAAGGAGCACTAGCGCTCCTTGCAAGTGGGCAGGGGAGTGCTGATTTCCAAAAATACTTTTAGGATGATTATTTCTCAAGGTAAAATATTGTAAACTTTTCCAAATGATATATTTTCCTCTTCTAACAAGTCTTAGAGGATGTCCCAAGTATTCTTATGCTTTCGTCCACAATGCGACACATGCGAGATGAAAAATATGACTTTTGTGACACTTGTGACAATGACAATGAGTCATTATCGAAGTGAGTAATTTTGATGTTTAACAGATTTCCTCCCAAAGTGCGAGGTCAGAAGATGGAAACTGATGACTGAAGTACTTTGTATACTTTCGAAGCAAGGGTATGGAGTCGGAGAATCTGGTAGAAGCTGAAAACAACCATCAGACAAATATTATGATATGTTTCATACCTAAGGCAGGCATACCCATGCTTGAGTGATAAAGGAATTTTAAGGTATTGTCTCCACCAAATACACTACGGATCCATAATTATATTGACTTAAGGGTATAGCCATCGAAGATACAATGTGGATCTATACTTCCATGAAATGAAGTGATCATAGCCACAATAAATACACAGTGGATCTAGGAGATGACAAAACATAGCCACAAACCAATACAAAGTGGATCCATGTGACAATATATATATATATATATATATATATATATATATATATATATATATATATATATATACAGCTTGGGTAAAGTAGATGTCAGAGTGAACACTCAACCCAGGGTCTTCTTCCCAATCCTGATGTGGTACAAATCTAGCCATGTGAATAGATGTTTTGATGTCAAACATGGTAGAAACCACTTGATTACCAGTCATTGAGGTAAACCGTTAACAAGTGTGAGGGAAATCACCAGTGATGTCAATGACTCCCGAGGCGCCCTAGTACAATCCAACGAATGTGAATAGATGAGTTCAAGTCAAACATTTGGGGAATCATCTGATCAGACGTCAATGATGTAAACCCACTTTCGGAAGTGAGGAGGCCTACCATTGAGGCATGCATGTCCCAAGGTACTAACTGGTTTCTAAGTGTAATTTCCTAGATAATGTGTTGAAGTCGACAGAAACAGACTCGTCGAAGGATGTCCTTGATGTATCTCTCATCAATGACATGAAACTGACATAGAGATGTAAGATGGCGAATCAAATGAGTATGGACTAACACATGTATTAAAACTAGAAATTTGTGATGGTTGACTCTCGAGGCAGATACTTCCCTTGAATGCTGAGGCACAAACAACAAAAACATGACATGGACCAAAACATGATGCAGTGGATACTGTGACTTTCATCTGGTGACCCAAAGGAGAAAAGAAACTCAAAGGATTGGTTCAATGCAGAGGTTCGGCGGATTAAAATTTATGTAAAGATAATGTGTCGTGTTCAAGGGAGACTGCAAGAGTGACTTATGATGATTCCAAAAAATGGCTTGCCTTGCTTCCTTCAATTTTTTCCCCCATCTAGATAGACAAGTACCTCTTTTTATTTTTACGAGCTTGAGGAAGATAACACATGCTTGATATAACTGACCTTAGGTAAGTTCCTCTTCCTTTGTTTAACGAACTAGAAGAAGTAAGGGTTTGGTCCCATATGAGCCCTTCAATGTGTAATTTTTTAATGAGTCTAGAGAAGGAAAACTCGGTGGTTTTTCATGTTTAGAGAGTCTAAAAATGACTTAAATATGACTCCAGGGTTGTCCTTTTTCGTAATATTAGTCTCCAAAGTCCGAAAAAGAGATAAACTGCTACTCGAGAGACACCCTTTCAAAAATTTTAACGAGTGTGAAAGGAAGCAAGATCACTCGACAATCTTTTCATGTTTAGAGAGTCTGAAAAGAGCTTAAATGAGACTCTGAGGGGTTCCTTTTTCGTATAACCTTACGAGTCCTAAAAAGAGATAAAATTATACTCGGTTACATTCTCATGTTTTTTCGAGCGTGAGAAATAAAACAAACCGTGCTCGTCAGTGTTACAAGGTTAAACGGAAAAATACTGCTTCGAAACCTACAAGTCAAGACAAATATGTATCTAGGGTATTAGTAACATCTCTGAAAAAGATTTTAAAACCCAAAATAAACTATAGATTAGCAAAAATGAACCATATAATAGTGAAATAGGGAAAAAAATCTTTTTTATCATTTAATTTTTACCAATCTCTCCTAGCATTGGTATTTTCGACTTCGAAGGGATATTTTCAAGATTTTGGCACCGAAGCTACGGTCGACCATTTTCACATCTGTCTAGATTAGGTTGGTCCTTAACCCATTCTAATCATTTTTCACGGTTTAGATTTGCATTTTAGGTAGTTTTTAGTCTTGTCATGGGCTCCCTAGGAAGCCCTAGGTGTCGAACCAGATCATCGCTCCCTCAAAGGGGTGAGGGGAGCACTGATCACGTTTTTGACACCCTGGTGTGTGTGCGAGGGGAGCGCTAGCACCTTGTGGATGCGTTTAGGAGGGCGCCGACACAGGATTGAAAAATAAGTTTTTATTTATACTAAAAATACCCAAATTTTTGTTGTGAGAAGATGATTAATGGATTTTAAATGTATGTTATTGCAGTTTACACTGATAAAAACCATGATCAAATGGAAAGAGCGCGAGCATGAGTTGGATGATATAGCTGCGTTGCAAAACCCCCAGACAAGGGCCACTTTGAGGAATTGTGGCATCCTCAAGTAATTTAAATTCCAAAAGATGAAAAAGGAAGTCTTACTACTTGAGTATCTAATTGGACTGTGGGATGATGCTGAACAGGCGTTCTGAATTAGGCCACAAATGCTGAAAATCAAGCTTGATGATGTATACTTTTTGACTAGCCTCTCAAGAAGAGGGTTTCCTATCACTTTGCCCAGGCAGCGGGAAACTCCTCAGCCTTCCGAGGTGTATGCAACCAATCATTGTGTTCTTGGGTTACGATTAGTCGGAGGACGAATCGTGATCAAGGAATTTAGAGAGTTGACACTACGATCTATCTTTTTTTCCATAACCAACCTGGAAGGTAGCACCGATGTGCATTTGGCCTCAAAATCCCAAATGGCTTATGCTCCACAATGCATGGAGACGAGGTTATTCAACTGGAGTGCAGGTTTCCTTTGCAATGTGAAGGATCAAATTATGAAATGCAGGATTGGGAAACAAAAACAATTCGGTTATGGTTCCTTTTTAGTTTCATTCTTTTTAGAGCGAATACCTCAGATGCATCCGCATATTGCACTGATGGCACGACCGGTGACTGAACCACGAACGGAAAGGTGGATGAGGTTTTCTCCAAGATTGGGAACCGACTCAGAATTCAAGTTCATGGCCGACTTCTTCGCTTGGTTAAGATGATAGTTGATCATCATCAAGGACTTCCCATAATCCGGAATGGACTTCTGGGGTATCCTAGAATTAATATTTCTAGAGGGTATTGACTGGGATGCGTCAGGTACAAAACCAAAAACATTGTCATTTTTTTTTTTTGAATTTTTTTTTTTTTTTGTGTACAAAGAGGGGTTTTAACAGATGTATTGTTTCATCATGTAGACAGATGCACATCATGTCCAGCAGAGATACTGACACTAGGGCGTTGTGGGGACATGAAGATAGTTGTAGAGCATGAGGTGGAGGTGGGAGGTCTCTGAGAGTTCGAGAGGAACCTCCGAGGTCTTACGATGGGTGTCCCACCTCTCAGGAGGCAAGACATACCCCTACATTTTTAGAGTCATACAATGGGGGTTTCTGAGAGACTGAACCACTTTCTTCGATGAGTGGCCCATGCAGTGGTGTGCTTGTTCGAGCACAACGTGGTGCAGGAGGACTAGGATCCTCTATGTGTTTTTGTAGTCTTCTTATGATGATATCATGGGCATGAGGGCCCATATTTTTCCCTTCTATGTACTTTTTGATATATATATATATGAGTTTTTTGGTACCAATGATGTCACAAATTATCTTGTGTGATGTTTTTAATATACATGTGATTCATTTCTTTATAAAATTTTATCTATGTGCAAGATAGCAATCCAAAGTATAATTTGTTAAATTATGAGCTTGATTTCTTATGTAGATTAATTCTTTTATTTTCTTCAACACATTGATTCCATCTTAATACACTTCAACAATAGCAAATCATAGTCGAATAGAAATAACTATGTAGATAAGTAAGCATGCACATCAACAACACATATACCCTGGGGAAACCCTGTACATGGAGAAAACCCCTAACAAACGATATTCATTTATTGCATTAATAATGTAAGATCACTTACAAATATCCACCATGAATGTTATGCTCTTAAAGATCTTGCCAAGATGACTCTGACCTAACAAATACCTTGCTAAAATACACATCTGATATGCTGCCTCTATTGTTGATATGAAACAATGATATGCTGCTTTGGTATGTTTCCTCTTTATCACTAATGTGTGCCTCTATTGCTTCACCCTTAACCTGCATCTCAAAATTGTGTTGAAGAGAGGGGTCAACCTCAACTTATATAGGCTGAAGAGGAGAGGATTGAAATAGTAACTTGTTTGCATGCTTTAATCATAACTCAAATTCATACTTTAGTTCGAACTTAGAAATAGACTTGAGACTGGTATACTTTAGTTAGAAAATAGAACTAGACTTGAGACTTCAATTTCAACTCAGCTTTACACTTTAGTTCAAAAATAGAACTAGACTTGAGATTGGTATGCTTTAGTTCAAAAATGGAACTAGACTTCAGACTTCAGTTACAAATCAACATTACACTTTAGTTTGAAAATAGAACTAGACTTGAGACTTCAGTTACAACTCAACATTACACTTTAGTTCAAAAATAGAACTAGACTTTAAGACTTCAGTTACAACTCGACTCTTTACAAGGCAATTCGAAATTCTCTTCATGGTGGATAATGTTACACGTGACAACGCACTAGATCAATACATTTATATCATTTGCAATATTAGAAATATCGTTTGTTTCTAGCTCATAGGAATTTTATATTCAACCTAACTTTTGCTAGATGCCTTGACTTTTTCTCATGGATCACAAGGCTTGACTAGGCTCATAGAGGTTGTACATTCCCCCTGACTTTTGCACTAGTCTATCTATGCTCATAGAGGTTGTATGTTCCCCTTGAATTTTGCACTAGACTGTTTATGCTCATAGAGGTTGTACGTTCCCCCTATCTTTTGTCAATACCTCACAAGACCAATTGATTCTCCAAATCTCCTTGACTAGCCTCAGGGTGGCCCATATGGCCTCTCATTGGAGAATGACTGTCGATGCTGCCAAATTTAACTCTCCCTCTCAGCGAGGGAGTCATTCTCAGCCACACCAAGATTGCCTCTCAGCTGCACAAATTGTCTCGAGGTTAGAGGCTTGGTCAAGATATCAGCTACCTGCTCCCTCATGGATATGTACTGTAACTTTACAGTTTTTCTCTGGACCAAGTCTCATATGTAGTGGTACCTCATGTCAATATGTTTTGACCTGTCGTGAAATACTGGGTTCTCTATCAATTTTATGCAAATTCGATTATCACAGTGAACCACCGTCGTCTCGAGCTTGTCACCAAACAACCCAGAAACCAATTTTCTGGGCCATACTTCTTCCTTTCTAGCATCACTTGCTTCAATGTACTCAGCCTCCGCTGTACTCTGTGCAATGGATCCCTGCTTCCGACTTGACCAAGAGATCATAACGGATCCTAAATTGAAGCAGTATCCAAAAGTACTCTTCTGATCCACTGGGCTTCCTGCCTAGTCAACATCTACATACCCATGCATAAATAAACCACCATTGGATGTATATCTCAGACCATAAGTAATTCCCTCTGAGATATCTCAAGATGTGCTTTGCTGCACCCAGTGTCTCTGTCTCGGTTCAGTCATGAACTGACTCATTGCAATCACTGCATAGCATATATCTGGCCTAGTGTGGATCATGTACATCAATGATCCAATGAACTGCCTATACATGGTGGGATCCACCAAATTTGAACCTGTATCAGAACCATGCAGCTTCCTAAGGTTGGTAACCATCGGAGTAGACATGGATTTTCAATCCATCATACGAAACCTCTTTAGTACATCCACTGTGTATTTTCCTTGTGCCAGAAATATCTCTCCCTGTCTTTGCCACACTTCCAATCCTAGGAAGTAATGCATCAAGACTAAGTCTTTCATCTTGAATTTTGAGGTTAGCTCCCTCTTACACCAGGCTATTAGCCCTTCATCTCTTGTTATAAAGAGATCATCAACATATAGGATTAGTATAACAGGTTGGTTACCTCTTACCTTGAAGTACAGATTTGCATCAACATCACTTTTGTAAAATCCCAGGCTTTTAAGAAAGCCATCAATCCTATCATACCAAACTACGGGAGCCTTCCTAAGACCATAAAAGGCCTTCCTTATCTTGCGTACATGAGTGCCTTTGTTATGTAGTACAAAACCATATGGTTGTTCCACAAAGACCTCATGTTCAATGTTTCCATTCAAGAATGTTGTTTTTACATCCATCTAATGTATCTTCCAACCAAGAACGAGAGCTAAAGCAATAATAGTTTGAATGGAGGTATACCTAGCTACAGGAGAAAAATCTCTCCGTAGTGAATTCCTTCTTTCTGATTGAAGCCTCTGGCTACAAATATTTCTTTTAACTTTTCCACACTTCCATTAGCTGCATGTTTGATCTTATAGATCTATTTGGAAGAAACCACTAATTTGTCTTTTGGCCTCGACACAATGTCCCGAACATTGTTCTTTATAATAGACCTATATTCCTCAAGCATGGCATCCTTACATACTTGTAATTTATATTCTTCTTCAAATGAAGAAGGTTCATCATTACTAATGCTTCTCATCAGTACAACATAGCCTCCAAACCTATGAGGCCTCTTCCTTACCCTAAAAGTTCCTTTGGGAGAAAATATCCTTTCTGCTTCCTGCACTATTTATTTAAGCCACCCCGGCTTCCATTTGGCTGGAGGTTCTTCAAGAGTTCTATCTAACACTTCAATAGGTTCTATGGGCTCATTAATTGGCCCTTCACAAGGTTCCTCCCTCTGATCATCTGACTCTTCATTTTCAGAAGAGGGTGAAGCTGGCTGAACTGCTTCTGAATCCTACTAAAGCTCTCTGGATTTATTAAATGCGGCTTCCTCATGGAAATTCACATCTCTGCTTACCTCTATTTGCCTCTGACCTGGTACATAAATGTTGTAAGCCTTGGAGTTCTCACTGTACCCCCAAAAAAACCCTTTCTTGCCTGAGGGTTCCATCTTTTTCCTCTTTTCCTTAGGGACATGAATATACATAGGACACCCAAATATCCTTGGATGCCCCACTTCAGGTTTGATCCCTGAGAAGACCTCTTCA
>ML841053.1:27601-37722 GCA_009831015.1 Picea engelmannii
CCATATTAGTGCCTTCCTATCCTTGAATATCACCCAATATCCCTTGTCCTCAAGAGTTGCAACTGATAGTAGATTCTTCTTGAGCCCTGGAACATATAATAGTTCAACAACATGAAGTCCCCATATTCCAATATGAAGGAGATAGAGCCTACTCCCTCTATATTGTAACATTTGTCATCCCCAAGATCAACATGATCTGCAAAAGATTTTGTTTCGAAATCTGAGAGGATCTCCTTATACCCTGTCATGTGCTTTGACGCACCACTTTCTCCTAACCAAGTTTTCAGCCCCGTGAAAACTGAATTGGATAGGGCAGAAACCAAGTAATATTATTTTCTATTTTCTTTCTCATTAGAAGGAATTTTCTGATTTGTTTTGAATTCATCATCCTCAACAGTTGAGGCATGATGTTTCCCTTTCCTTGGATGTTTCTTTCTCAACCAACAATCTTTAGAAAAATGACCCAACTTATTACAACTAAAGCGTTTAATATTAGATGTATCAATATTCTTTCCTTTGAATGTACCTTTTGTGTTTGGCTTCCTCTGAGAGCCTTTCTAGAAAGTGCCTTTATTCCTTCCCTTGAATCTTGATGCTAAAGTTGAGTGCTCTTCTTTCATTGGCTCGCTCCTGGTAGTTGTGAGACTCTCCTCCTCGAGGTAATCATTCCATAACCTCTCAAACGTGGGATGAATCTCTCTCCCACTTACACTGGATAAGAAGGTCTCCCATGAAGAAGGAAGACCGTAAAAAATGGCTTGTACTAAATCATCATCGTCCATTATCACCCCTGTGACCAAAAGTTGATCTCTGATCTAGGCTATTCTGGAACAGAAATATCCCACTGATTCACCTTTCTCTATCTTCAAATACTTAAGCTTGTTCTTAAGTGTCCTCTTTTGACTTGGAGCTTGTTTCTCATATGGATTCACCAAGGTATCCATATAGTCCTTGGCAGTCATTAACAAAGTCATTGGAGGAATTATACTGTCTTTGACTGAGTCAAAGATGATTCTCTTGGCCTTTGCTTGACTCTTCCTGAAGGCCGCTCTTTCTGCATTATTCTTGGGTTCCTCCACCACTGTGGTCACATACTTCTCAAGATCATGCTCTTGCAATATATTTGTTATCCGAAGCTTCCACACATTGAAGTTGGTAGCTCCTTTGAGCCTATCCTCGGCCGTCACTGAAATGGAGGATGCCATGGACTTCACACTGGAAAATTAATCAAGCTAGCTTGGATCTGTGTGTACCTGTTGTTTCACTTCAACACATTTAACACACCCTAAGCTCTGATACCATGTTAAATTATGAGCTTGATTTCTTATGAAGATTAATTCTTTTATTTTCTTCAACACTTTGATTCCAGCTTAATACACTTCAACAATACCAAATCATAATTGAATAGAAATAACTATGTAGATAAGTAAGCATGCACATCAACAACACATATATCCTGGGGAAACCCTGTACAGGGAGAAAAACCCCAACAAACGATATTCCTTTATTGCATTAATAATGTAATATCACTTACAAATATCCATCATGAATGTTCTACTCTTAAAGAGCTTGCCAAGATGACTCTCACTTGACAAAGACCTAAAAGACCTTGCTAAAACACACCTCTGATATGCTGCCTCTATTTTTGATATGCAACACTGATATGTTGCTTTGGTATGCTGCCTCTTTATCACTGATGTGTGCCTCTATTTCTTCACCCTTAACCTGCATCTCAAAACTGTGTTGAAGAGAGGGGTCAACCTCTTCTTATATAGGCTGAAGAGGAGAGGCTCGAAATAGTAACTTGTTTGCATGCTTTAATCATAACTCAACTTCATACTTTAGTTCGAACTTAGAGCTAGACTTGAGACTAATATACTTTAGTTCGAAAATAGAACTAGACTTGAGACTTCAGTTTCAACTCAGATTTACACTTTAGTTCGAAAATAGAACTAGACTTGAGATTGGTATGCTTTAGTTCGAAAATAGAACTAGACTTCAGACTTCAGTTACAACTCAGCATTACACTTTAGTTCGAAAATAGATCTAGACTTGAGACTTTAGTTACAACTCAACATTACACTTTAGTTCAAAAATAGAACTAGAATTTAAGACTTCAGTTACAACTCGACTCTTTACAAGGCAATTCGAAATTCTCTTCATGGTGGATAATGTTACATGTGCCAATGCACTAGATCAATACATTTATATCATTTGCAATATTAGGAATATTGTTTATTTCTAGCTCATAGGAATTTTATATTCAAACTAACTTTTTCTATATGCCTTGACTTTTTCTCATGGCTCACAAGGCTTGACTAGGCTCACAGAGGTTGTACGTTCCCTCTGAATTTTTCACTAGTCTGTCTATGCTCACAAAGGTTGTACGTTCCCCCTGACTTTTGCACTAGACTGTCTATGCTCACAGAGGTTGTACGTTCCCCCTGAATTTTGCATTAGACTCACATAGCATCTCGTTCGTTCTGAATTTTGGTTTGACTCATAGAGGTTGTACGTTCCCCCTGGATTTTGTCAATATCTCACAAGACTGGTTGATTCTCAAAATCTCCCTGGCTAGCATCAAGGTGGCCCATATGGCCTCTCATTGGAGAATGATTGTCGATGCTGCCAGATTTAACATAATTTTCTAGCGAATCTGAAGTTGTGTTGAGTTCTCTTGGTATGTGTCTGTATTGTGTAAATTCAAACATTATTTCAAGACAACGAACTTGTAGGTGGAGATGCAATAGGATAGGGTTGCGAATGACGTAGACTCAATTAAGTTGACAAACCATGAGTTGAGAGTCTAGGTTAATGATTATACAAGATACACCTAGGGAGGAGGCCTCGGTTAAAAGTCCAATGACAATGTGATATTCTGCCACGTTATTGGTTTCCAATCCTAGGAAAACTACTCCTGAACTCACCAACTCATCATAATGGTAAATGACCTAACCTAGAGAAGCAATGTTCTGGGTGTGTTGACTAGAGCCATCTGGAAACCTGATAAATATAGGAAAGGGAGATGTCATCTGCACACGCAGTTACAAGACAAAGTATAAGCGGTTAAGATAAAACTCGTACACGGAAGAGAAAAAGACACACCAAAACAAAACTATAGTACAATAGTGTACAAAGAACACATGCTAGATGTTTTATGCATAGTACTTCTTAAGGTAAAGCACATTCTGGGGTTCACCGAGAGAGATTCCATTGTAGTCAACTAGCTCATAGGAACCTCTATTTAATACATGTTTTACAATGTAGGGTCCATACCACAGAGGTTCTAACTTTCCTATCCCTAGCTTATCATTATCCTGGTCATAAACAAGGACCAGGTCTCCTTCTGCGAAAGTACGAGGGTGAACGGATTTGTCATATTGATTTTTCATTCATTTTTTATATGTATCGTTAACAAGAGAAGCATCGCGATATGTTTCATCCAACCTAGTCAGACATATGAAATGTTCCTCTTCAATAAAGGTGTGAGGAAGGAGTTATATTGTGAGTTTCTACGAAGGAATTTCACACTCGATTGGTAATACTGCTTCGACGCCATATACCAACTGGAAAGGAGTGAATCCAGTTGTAGTTTTCACTGAGGTGCGGTAAGCCCATAGGGCGGAGAAAAGTTGCAAATGCCAAGAATTTTTGTTTTCCCCCACCATGCATTGGATCATGGTTTTAAGGACTTTGTTGATAGCTTCAACTTGTCTGTTTTCTTGAGGATAGCAGGGGGATGAGTTCTCATGGAGAAAACCCAACTTGACATGTAACTCACTCATCATCCAGCTTTGAAAATGTGAACCATGATCAGTGACAATGGCTTGTAAAACACCAAAGTGAGTGATGATGTGGTTAAAGATGAAGAGAGTTGTAGTACGACCATCATTAAGAAAAGTAGGCATAGCCTCAGCCTAGTTTGTGAAATAATCAACGACAACATTGATGTAACCGTGCCCTCCAGCTGAGGTAGGATTACATTGCATGAAATCAATGCCCCATTTGGAAAAGGGGTTGATGGCGATAATAGGATGCAGTAGAGTGGGATGGGTGTGTGTCTTTTTATGAAAAACTTGGCAGGGTGGGAATTGTTTGACAACCTCAATACAATATTTGAAGATGGAGGGCCAAAAGTAACCGACACGTAAGATTTTTGAGTTGTAGCCATCCTAGAAAGGTGACCGCCACATGCTCCAAGGTGACAGTTATTTAGAACACGTTCAGCCTCATCATGAGTTAAAAAACATTGTAGGATATTGTCAATACCGCGGTGATACAAAGTGTCACCAATGATAAGGTAGCGTTTAAAATGGTGGCGAATACGACGACATTCTTCACGGGAGATATCGGGCTGAAAACATTGGGTTCAAAGATAGAGAATAATATCTCCATACTAAGGGTCGGATGTGCTAATGAGGAACAAAGATTCATCGGGGAGAGAATCATTGGGCTCAGTGTCTTCATCAGCATGGGGAAGATCGCAGATAAGTTTCGCAAAAAGCATGGACATTTTATCTTTCGATTTGGCAAACTCGAGATCAAATTCCTAAAGAATAATGATCCATTTGGAATATTTTTCCCCAAGGACTTTACGTGTCAAAATATGATACATGGGGTTCGAGTCTGCTATGACCATGGTAATGCATAACAGGATGTAATGGCGAAATATCTGGACGACAATGACAACTTCTAGAGTGAACTTTTCAACGTGTGAATATCAGAGCTCGGGACCGGATAGACTCTTGCTCAGATAGTAGATCACAGGTTCCTCAGTGTTAGGGTCCTCTTGAACTAACACCATAGTGATAGTGAAAGTAGAGGCTACCAAATAAAGGATATAGTCTCGTGCATAATTTGAAGGATGCAAAAGAGGTGTATGGGTCAATGCATGCTTAAGAGCATCGAAAAATCGTTGAGTAGTGTCATCCCAGATGAAAGGAGTGTCTTTCTGCAACAATTGCATAAATCCTTTAGTAAACTCGGCGTAATTACATATAAAACGATGAAGAAAGTTCACTTTCCCTTGCAAACTTTGTAGTTGGGTCAGATCGTTGGGAGGAGGTAAAGCAATAATAGCTTTAATTTTTAAGCGATCCACCCTAATCCCATATTTGGAGACAACGAAACTGAAGAGTCGACCTGATTTGACAATGAAGATGCATTTGTTTGGGTTCAAACGGATACGGTAGAACCGACATCAAAGAAAAATAACTCGTAGATGATCAATATGGTCTGATTGACTGGATGAATGGGCAGGTAAATCATCGAGGTAAGGTTCCACAATATGTTTGATATCATGGAATGCATACGACATGGCCCATTGGAAAGTGGAACCAACATTTTTGAGACCAAAAGATAGTTTTCGATAAGCGACTGTCCCCCACAGGCAGATGAAGGCCGTCTTATGTTGATTAGCGGGTAGAATGTCAATCTGGTTATATCCTGAAAATACATCCATGAAAGAGAAAGTAACACTGTCAGCGAAATTATCAATTATTTGGTGGATGAAGGGTGTGGGATAATTGTCTTTGGGACAAGCCTTTTTAAGATCCCTATAATTGATCCAGACACGAATGGTTCCTTATTTTTTAGCAGCCGAAACGATGTTAGAAACCCATTCCGTCAAGGGGACAGGATAGATAAAGCCAGATTTTAATATTTTTTCAACTTCTACCTTTATGGCCACAGTTTTCTTAGGATGAACTGAGCGAATTTTTTGTCTTACAGGTTTAACGCCTGGGTAAGTTTTTATTTCATGCACAACGATCGAAGGATCGATCCTAGGTATTTCCTCATAGCTCCAAACGAAGACATCACATAATTCTTTAAATAAAGTGGTGTAATATACCACCTCCTCGGGTGAACAATTAGCACCAAGATGAACATTTTCCACGATACATTATTTGATCAAGATATCAATAGCGATGGTAGAAAAGATGTTGCCTAAATTCCCCTTGAAAGTAGTATCCTGGGTAAGTATAGGAGATTGGGGAGAATCAACAACATCGGGCGGGAATATAGAGTGTATATCCTCCTAAATTTATTCTAGAGGAGGAAGAAAAGACAATTGATAATGGTTGTCATCCCAAGGTACCTCGTAGATACTAAGCATTTCCATAATGGATTTGTCTGATGGAAAAATCTGGGAAATGTAGTCAAAAGAAGAGGACAAGGAATTCAACCAAGATGGAAATGAATAAGTGTTGGATGCCAATAGATGTTGGTCATCCAAGGAGGGAGAGGTAGATTGGATAGCATCGTATGAAGCCTCAACTGGACTAAGTGACATAGCATCACTCAGTGCATCGAATTTTAACAGACTAGGCACAACCCAAGGATCAGATGATTCTAAAGACTGATAGGCCATAGTCGAAATCATATTGATTGTGGCAATATGTTGTGTGGTGGGTGGAAGTGGTGTAGGGAAATTACCCATAAGGGAAGAATATTTTAAGAATAAGTGATCTTAGTATCTCCCAAGAAAGGAATATTTTTGATGGAAGGAGTGTGAGCGTCAGGTGTACAGTAATCTAATTGGTTGATAGTGACAATGTTTCCTTGATGAGGGAATTGTACACATTGAAACACCGATGAAGCGACGACATTCATGGAATAAAGACAACTTATTCCTAATAACAAGTTGTAATCAAGGGGAGCATCAACTACCTCTACATCGATTAAGACAGTCTTATCTCCAAAGTGAACGACTAAGGACTGCAAGAGTCTGTGAGGACGAAAACCTCACCCGTCGAAAGCTCATAACATTGTAGGGGATCTGTTAAGTGAAAGTAATTTTAATCCTTTCCAACAAGCTAATGAAATGACACAAGTGGAAGCTCCCCCATCCAATATGGTGCGATGAATGTGGTGGTTATGAACAATGACATCAATTTGAAAAGCAAGCTAGTGAGAAAGTTGTGACTTGAAGTTGTCCAGGTTAAACGTGATATTATTTGATGACTCGAGATCAATGGCGCCAATGGAATCCAAGAGCGTTCTACATTAACTTGGGAAATGCTATAGAACTTCAAGAGAAGACATAGCACATGGTGCTTGAGCCAAATCTTCAATAATGTTGTAGTTTTGGGTGGCACATGAACTAGGTAGGATTAAAATTTGACTTGTGTATAGTGCTCTTGGGAGGGCGTCAAATAGAGTCAAAAGTAGGTTTCTCTATCTTAACTGATCCATATGGAGGACTAACGGAGGTGGGATATGGATCTAGTGGAGCATTGTTAGTGACCTTTTCTTTATCAGGTTTAGCCGGTGTGTCATATGTGTTGGTGCGAGTGGTTAAATCAATCCCATTGAACATATAAATATGAGCACTCATCGAGGATTCATCACTAGGAGGATGTTTAGAACTGCCCCCCATGGGAGGGGCAAGTGCTTAAGCAACCATGGATTTTTTTTGAGGAAAAGGATGTGTTAACACGGTGGGTTGGGAATTCCCTTTGAAAAGTTTTGCAACTTTGTTGCGATGTGGATAGTCTCGGGTGAAACGATCTTCACCACAAATAAGACATGGGAATTTCGGTTTTCGCTGTGGTTTCTTTTCAGCATCAGGTGGTGGAGTTTGTGTTTTTGGATGTTCAATATTATTATTATTCTTTTTGGGTTTATTTTTTTTTTTCTTCTTACCCTTTGATTTTTGTGAAGAGGTAGATTGAATTGTATTCACCTTAGAGATTTGAGTCAGGAGGGAGGTAGAGGAGAGTGAAGTCAAACTGGTAATGGGTGTGGAAATAGAGAGATTTACTGTTCCATTCGACTATGATGTGGATTGGGTTTTGACGATACCGATAACTCCAACCACATGTGCCGTGGAAGAAGGTTTAGATGGATCGGTAGGAGTACGGGTAACATTTGAAATCAACTCATACACAGTACCATATTAGGAGTAAACCAAATCTAAGTACTAAGCTTGGGAAATTGATTCTTCCTCAGTGACTACACCACCCATGATGATTTCATGAGAAATCAAGGGTAAAAGAGATTTAGTAAACCATTCTGCCAATAGATGGTCAGGAATGGTTGCTTTAATCAACCTTCGTCGTCGTCTCCACTCATGAATGTAATCAAATATATGATCGAAGTTTGTTTGTTGAAGGGAGGTTAAAAGTTTAGTACTCGTCTCATAACAGATGGGTAGTTGAAAATGCGTGAGAAAAGCCATAGCGAGGGAGTTGAAATATTGAAAGGAACCACGTTGAAGTTCAATGTACCATTTGGCTACAGAGCCCATGAGTGTGCTTTGGAAGATACGTAAACATATAGAATCATCCATCAATGAGTTTGATGAACACCATAAATGGAATGCCATCACATGGTTGTTTGGGTCTTCTCCACATTTACTGTCAAATTTGGGGATATCAGAAGGTAATTTAGCAGGAATTACTAGCCAAAAAGGAAAATGCAATATGGGATAATTTGTCAATCAAGACAAGTCTAGTAAATCCAGAGTGGCAAGGAAGGGTAATTCTCGTTTAACCTGGGGGTGATACTGGTGTGTCATAGGGACACCAATGGGGCCATAAGCTAGTTGAGGTGGATAATTGTATCCTGTAGGCCCTCCCATATACGATTGTTGTTGACCAGTATAAGCAGGATTCGATAGTTTTTGAGGAATATTCATGAGCTGGGAGAAACCAGGCTGATTACGAGGAGTATAAGTTGGTTGATTCAATTGTGGGGGATAAACAATTTTCCCTTGAGGAGGGTAAATAGTTTGTCCCTTAGGAGGGTAAACATTATCCCCTTGGGGAGGATAAACATTAGACCCTTGGGGAGGATAAGGTTGTTTTCCTTGAGGATCCCAGGTGGGATTTGGGACACCTAGATAAGGTTGTCCAAAATATAGTCCAGAAGGAACATGATTTGATACTCCTCCTTATGGGTTATGGTATGATTTCCGCTCAAGGTAGGGTTGATTAAACATACCTCCTGAAGGTACTCCCCATGATTGTGAAGGGTTGCCGAAAAAAGAAGGTTGCCCCCATGCCATAGGTTGATTTACAACTGTGGTTTTACCAGTAAAGGGAGGTTTTCCTCTGGAAGGAACATGCAAGGGTGTTTGTCCCCCAGGAGGGGTAGGCCCGCTAAAGGATGGTTATCCTCCGGGAGGGATGGGTCCACTAGATGGTGGTTTCCCCCCAGTTGGGATATGTCCCGCAGTTGGTTGTGTATGTCTAGAAAGGGTCTGCATTCTCTGTTGTAAAGGTGTTCCAATAGGATCTTGTGGAACATGAGGAGCTGTAGTGTGAAAAGGTGTAACGATGGGAGTAACAGTTGAAGTGCCTTGTGTATGATGAGAAGTGATGACTCCAACATTGAGGTGGACTTGTGCTAACGTAACAACATGATTGATTACCTGTTCGATGGGACGATCAATAGTTTGACCGGATGGTCTTGCCTCAATGGAAAGAGGGTCATGAGGATTAAGAGGTTGTCAAATATATTCAAAATTCTCATAAAGATCATGTACTAATGGAGTCCTCCATACAGAACAAGCAGGTGTTTGATGTGGATCTACTACATCAGTAGGATGAACGGGGGTCCTAAAGTCATCACTAAAAATTGGTTTTGTGGATCCCATATATGTCTCAGTAATGGGTCTCAATGGAAAATAAGGGAATTCTCCATCTGTAATATTACTGAAAGAGTCTAATTGAACCAAGAGTAGTTCAATAGGAGCTTCTGACATAGGTGTAGTATGAGGAATGGGATCCTCAACCGTAACTAAGGCTCTTTCTGAATTTTGTAACAAAGGAGTAGCAACACTCCCAACGTCAGAGAGATTTTCTACCTCTTCACGATAGATATCTTCTAGTGAATTAGGAGGTAAGGGTTCGTAGCCTTCTTCTGGAGGCAACCCTTGCATCCTACGTGATCTGCGAAGACCTTTACCATCTATAGGATCAATCTTGAAAAATTATAAAACAACAACACACGCTAAAAAAATCTAGAAGAACCAACAAGTTGTTGGAAGATTGATTGTTGTCATTGATGTCAACCCTAGTCATGGGTTTTGGACCGCAAGATTGATAAAGGTATTTGGACATGAAGGAAAATGCACATGCATATACAACACCCATGAATGGATAGTATACATCATGCTA